>PVJA010001451.1:0-126687 GCA_004027025.1 Myocastor coypus | reverse complement strand
CTTTATATTACATTCAGGCTCTCCACCTTAGCTCCCACCCTAGGCTACACCCATAATCCCAGAAGTACTTCCACCCATAATCCCATCAGTACTAAAACCCGTAATCCCAGGGATCATGGATCAAGTCTCAAACTCTAGAAGTCCCCGCCCAATGACTCCATGAGGCTTTGGGGGGACAACTAGACATAAACCATAACAGCAACTCTTCTAGATGGACTAAAATATCTTTTGTAACAAGGAATATGTATGAGACTTTGAGGGTCCAAGGTTGGAATGTTATGGTTTATGCCTAGTTGGCCCCCAAAGCCTCATGTAGTCACTGGGCGGGGACTTGAGACTTGATCCATGATCCCTGGGATATGTTTTAGTACTGATGGGATTACTGGTCTAAGTAGGGTTGGGACTATGGGTGTGGTCTAGGGAGGATATCCTAAGGCAAAGAGCTTGATAGGAATAAAAAGAGAGAAGGAGAGACAGACTAGTGCTGTTGCTCTGCTGCCATGTTCGGTTGGCTGCCTCTGCCGCCATTTTGTTGCTGCTCCACCACCATGAACTGGATGCTCTCTGCTCTGCTCCACTCAGCCTTGGGCCGGCCGAATAAGGACAGAAACCTCCAGTAACTGTGAGCTAATAAACCTTTCCTTCCTTCATCTTGAGTGTCGGGGATCTGTCTCAGCAACGAGTTAAAAAGTAACTAAGACACTGTACTTCTCTTCCTCTCTCTCAGGTACAGAAACTCTCCCCTCACCACGTGCCACCCATCCCTAAGAGAGAGAGGAGGTAGGCACCCTTGACTTCAGTGCCTTCTGCCCAGTGAAAGCAGTCCCCTGGCAAAGGCAATGGCCATTTCCACAGACATTTCATAAGTATATAAATTTCATAAGTGTATAAGCTACACCCCACGCTGCTTTAAAAAAAAAAAATCTGTCTTCTGTCCTTTCACATTCCTGCTGCAATAGAAGTTCATTTTCTCATCATATACTGTAAATTACAAGCTGAAAAGGTGGGTCGCATCTGACTTCAGCCTATAAATAGCTGATCTGCCTTCTCTTTCTCAGAGGGGCCATTCTCAATAGTGTTGCAGCTCAGTGTATCCTAGCAGAGGGACAAAATTGCAGAAACAGAAATCAAATCTCCCTCCAGTGAGCCCAGGGGCAGAACCTGGAGTTCTTCATGCCTCCACATTAGAGAAGCCCCTGCCCAGTGCACACACTTTTTTTTCTACGAGGCAACGTCTGGGTAAATCCACTTCTAGTCTCTCTTCATCTCTCTTACGCACCCCTTCTGCAAATAGCTCCCAGCACTGCCCCGGCATCTTGTAAAATAAAAATCAAAGCTGAGCAAATAATTTAAGACTCATGTTTAAACCTTTCCCAGGTCCCTGAATTCATTGCCTCTTAAAGTGAAAATACCTATGCCAGAGGCTTCCTCGGCTGCTCAGGGATTGCATCACTCCCCCACACACACACCGAAAAAGAATTTTGTTTGGCATTTAAGGAGCCCCTCGCAGAGCCCGTGCAAGTCAGTTCTTAATCAGTTGATGATGCTATTTGTTGCCAGCCCCATGGCTGACACTAAAGAGAAGTCAAGGTGAAGGAAAAGCATGACTTTTGCCCTTAAGGAGCACATAGTCCAGCAGTATAGATAGCATACACTCCGTGAAACAACAGAGCACAGGAGAAAACTGGGATTAAGCGTTCAACCAAGTGGAACAGATGGGAAGTATGTCGTCTACAAAGACAGAAGGCTGCATAGGGTGATGGGGATGGAGCTGGCGGGTTTCCGAGAGACAGAAAAGATTAAAGGAAGTGCCCAAAGCCAGGAAAAGAGCGCGTGAAAATGCAAGAAAGCAAAAGAAAAATCCTGTTTGAGGAGAGGCATCACCTGCAAAAAAGAAAAAAAATGTATAGAAATTGTCAGGGGCTGACTGTCACACACACACAACACACACACACACACACACACACACACACACACACACATTCTTAGGTTGAGGTCTTAATGCCCGGCACCTCAGAACGTTGTCTTATTTGAAGATAGCACCTTTATGGAAGCTATCAAGGTAAAAGGAGGTCATGTGGGTGTGTCCAAACCCAACATAACTGGAGTCTATACAGACAGATTAGATCACACACAGAGGAAAGACCAGGAGAAGATACAGAGAGAAGATGGCCATCTGTCAGCCAAGGACAATAATGTCAAAGCAAACCAACCCTGCCAGCAGGCAGGTCTTAGATGCCTAGCCTCCAAGATTATGGGAAAATAAATTTCTGTTGCTTAACCTACTCATCTTATGGGACTTTGTTATGGTGACCCTGGTAAATCCAAATACATAGGCTTTGTTTTGTCCCCAGAAAAGAAAATTCAGGCTCTCTTGGCCTGAACTAAGGCAGAAGTTGTGAGGATACAGATGCCAACCTGGAAGGGAGAATTTAAAGGCTTTACAGACCAGCCTGGGTCTTAGGCAGAGATGAAGGCAGGCGTAGAGTTAGAATGCCACTGAAATCTGAGGAAGAACTTCAGAGCGACAGGCTGCCATTTCAGTTCCCACAAGTGTCCTTCTCCACAGGCATGGGCACCTTCTTCGCTCTTCCCATGCCCACCCCACAGGGTGCTTCTAGACTACCTTTTAGCAGCCAATGCTCTGCTGGCTCCAACCAGTGGCAGCTTGTTAGAAACAAGCTCTAGAACATCCCTTTGCGCTGGCTGTAGCACTTCTCTGTACCGTTCAGAGCCAATGGGGAGTCAGGGAAGAAATACTTCTAGGAGAAGCGCCCATAAAGAAACTCTGGCAAGCACTGTCTGATTCTTCATTCCTACTCTGGAATCCTGGACTCCTTGATCACTTGGATCTGAGCATCTCTGCAGCAATGACAAACCAGGTCAAGCCCCAGACATCACAACTCCTGCTGGAAGAGGGACCTCAGCCAATGTGTTTGTGACACCTGGAGAGCAGATGGCCCCGGGGGTGTCCCAACATCCCAAGACATATAATGAGCTAACAATGTCAGGGTCTAAGTCTAAGCTCTGTGAAAGTCTAAGTCCCTTTCAAATATTGATGTACTGTATTTAATTCTCCAAATCCCGTAGTTGCAGTGCAAATAGCACCTTCAGTACAGCACCATCTGCAGGTATGGAAGAGCTACAAGGAACCAGAAAATTTTAAGCACTGGTAGGAAAAATCTCCCTTACTGCTGGTATGCAACCAATTGTGGAAAGCTGGCCAGCCATACCTATTAATGCAGAGGACATGTAGGCATAGAACCCAGCCCTTCTGTGCCTAGGATTCTCCCCCAAATGATGCACCCATACATGCATCAAAAATGCAGCAAAAGACACAGGCAGTGGCAGTGGCAGTGCCACCATACCAGAATGCTCTCAAATTAAGTGAGAGGGAATAAGTACAATAATTCATGACAATATCAGGCATCTCAGGGCTGGGGAGATAGATCAGTGGTCTAAGTGCCTGCCTGGAAAGCACAAGGACCCAGATTCAATCCCAGGTACCACATGCCAAGCCAGGGCACACCATGTCAGCCACCAAAACCAGGCATAGTGGCTCACACCTATAATCCACGTGCTGAGGAGGTTGAGTCAAGAGGGATCACTATGAGCCTAGATAAATAAATAAGTTTTTTTTTCAATTTAAAAAAAGAAATCTGAATAATCTCATAAATATGACAGTGAAAAACAAATTTAAAAAATGCAACACATTATATGTTTCTATTTACATAAATTTTATAAACAGTTAAAATAGTTGCACGATAGATCTGGAGGTCAGGCTTGGGGCTATCTGGTAGGTAGGAGGCATGAGGGATGCTCCTCAGATGCCAGAAAGGCTGCTTCATGAACTCAGAGTGGGCTACACAGGCATACTCATACTGAGAATCAACCAAACATGTATATGTACAGTTTTGTATGTATGTATGTTACATTTCAATAAAAAGGATTTAAATGTTAAAACCACACCTGGTATGAAAATTATTCTGGACAGAACAAAGACGGAAGTGATGCTCCTAGGGTCAGAGGCAGGATTTGGACCCAACCTGGAATCTTGAGAGATGGAAATCAACCACTGTTAAATGCCACCTCCTGGCTGATATCTTAACACAGGTGTCCTGCGACTGATTTTTGTGCAAATTCTGTAGAGCCCTGAGTGTAATGCGTGGCATTTACTAGGTGCCCAGCATGTATCTTACGTGGAGTAAATCCCACTGGATGCCCCTTTCAGTGCCAGACTTCCGATCCTCCAAGCCACAGCATGACACTATACAAGAGCAGATCATAAGGACAGATGATGATGTCTATAGCATGGACATTAGAAATTAATCTTTAGACCCGGAATCCACAGCTCATCCAGCCCACTGCAAGCCTCCTGGAAACCTCGGAGTGCACCAGCGCAGCGCTGAATTTCGTCAGGGTCAAGCACTTTGGTCTGCAGCTGATGATAGACTCTCTTTCCAGGAGTTCTGGAAAATCTATTTCATCCTGGCATTTAGAAAGATATCTGTAGGCCTCAGGGACTGACTCCAGGTCAAGAGGTTGCTTGAAGGATTTTGAGCCCAGAATATGGGATGTAAAGCCCAGCAGAAACTAAATTGGACAACTTTTTCTATAGAGAAAGGCAGGCACCTGGCTTCAGTCTCTTCACTCACACCCTCAAGTCACTTGCCCAGCCGGTGGCTTCATGCTGCGGTACACAAAGGTAGGTAAGACACAATCCCTGCCTCCCACATGCTCACATGGTGCAGAGGAGTCAGACCTGGAAAACAGTGCACCTGACCATTGTTGGCTGGAGACAGTCACTATGTCATCACATAGCCATGAAAGCGCAACGAGGCATGGTGGGGATCGGGCATAATGCACAGTCCGTCATTTTTGGCCACCTTCACTATTAGCCACAATGTGCCATGGGAGTATGTGTAGGTTTCCATGAGGACTCTCAATAGAATGAGGTCAGTTGAGTTGGTACAGGGCCACCAAGGAAGGCCTCAGATCTGGTGCTCCAGGAGGGTCTCTGCTCATGGGACATTTCAAGAGCACTGAGGCCAGAGGTAGTTCTGCCTGAAGATCCACTTACCTACTTTCTCCAGCACTTACACTTGCTCAGTCCACAGAAAACAGGAACACCAGAGCCCACACTTCTGTCCACTCACCGGATGCTCCAGCCTTAACAACCCTGCTCTTCTGAAGGCACTGGTGACCTCACCAGCCTCTCACTGTCCCTCCCCCCATCCTATATATCACCTAGCAGGACCTGTCCCCTCCTCCCCGTACCTCCCTGACTTTGTAGAACCAGACTTGGATTTCTCATGAGACACTAATACTGACCACCCTACTCCCCACAAAGGTCTAATCTCTCCTTCTCTGACTTCACCAGAGCTCTATCCCCACTGCTGGGGTGCTCCCAAGGCCTGGAGTTGACTTCCCCATAATTTTCCCCTGACCCAAAGAAGTCCAGCCCCAAGCAGATGCGAAATATCTGGGGAGCCCTCTCTCCCCTTCCCATTTCCCAGGGGAGAAAAAAAAATTGTGCCTGTCAGAAATATGATAGAATTGTCAAAAGTACATCAAAATGGCTATATACGTTATGATCTCTAAGTCACAGCTCCATTTGTTCTGTGACAGTGCAAAAATAACAAAATTTCCATCAAGATGGAAAACAAAAATGAAGAAAGCACTTCAACAGTGTTTGAAAACAACATCTATACAGGAGTCCCCTTTTATTTCTCCCTGGCAATGTCTCAGTGGTGCCCACATCCGAGTTCTGCTTTTTTCATGCACAGCACAGCTAGGAAGCAGGAAACCTCGAACCTCTGGGTTTGAGAAAAGGTCCAGACAGTGCCCCATCCCCCTTGGATCAACTCTGCCTGTGCAGATCCACAAGACATCAACCTAGAGAGACCCCAAACCCTCCAACCAAAAGATTTTCACATTTAATTTGGTCTGAAGGAAGCCTGGGAAGGGACACACTTCTGGAGCTGCCAAGCGAAATTTCCCAAGAGGTGACTGCTCAGTTGCCTGTGCTTCTATCTAATGCAGCATTGACCATCCAGGGCTGCCTATTCGCCAGTTAACCTCAATTACCCTTTGCCCTCTACCACCAGACCCCCAACTCCAGCCCCATCCCTTCCCAAGAAGAAAAAGGAGCTTGAGAAATATTTACTCAATGACTTAGCAAATGAATTAAAGCTGGCATGAAGGCACGCCTAGAACACAGGGGGGGAAAAATATTTATCTTTAACTGATGCTTATTTCTATCAAAGTAATACATGCACATTGTCTACGTAAAGCTTGCATAGAACTAATAGGCAAAGACAGGCAGTATTGTCTTTCTAGACCTCTCCTCTTCCATCAGTCTTGGCCTCAAGACAACTGTTGTTGTCTCCTCTAGTTGTTTCCTATTCTATGTGCCTGAAAATATCTTAACTTGTTGATTTTAGACATGCACAGGTTTCCCACGACATTGCATATGGATTTAATGCTCATATGCAACCCAATCTTTATTTCTCTCTCATCCTCTCGTTAAATTTATGTAAGTTATTAGATCAATACTCGGTAATTTTATTTGATGGTAGTTACATTGTTTGTAAATATCCTGTGCTGCTAAGATAGAAACTGAGAGGTGAAGTGAGACTGTGAGAGGTGCATGACAGTACCGAGACTCTTCTCCCTTCATATTGCAGTTGTCAACCAAACTCTACTTTCAGGTCTCCACCTCACACCTGCCCTCCTTGCGGCACTTCATCTCTAGCTCCTGACTCTTCTTCCAGAAAAGAAAACTGGTCTCTATATCACTTGGCAGACACTTAAATTCTAACTGCCCTACTTAACTTAGCTGCCACATCACTCAGCTCCTGTTTTCCAAATATTTGTCGTTACTCACCCACTTCTGTCTGCTGTTAGCATGTCTATTGTCTTTCTGTCATAGCACTACAACTGTTCACTCCCTTACTGTCATTTCAATAGGAGAGGAAGGGAGAGAGACAGACAGACAGAGAGAGAGAGAAAGAGAGACAGAGACAGAGGCATAGAGAGACAGAGACAGACAGACAGATAGACAGACAGAAACACAGAGAGAGAGAATTTATATTGTCAATTGATTTATTTGCCTATGCTTAAATAATGTTAGGGAAAAGAGTTATACATGGTCAGAGTTAAATAGTTCAAATCTTTTCCAGGATAGCTCCAGCTGCTTTCTCAAGGCAGAAGGTTGTAGTGGATACTGTGGTATGCCACCCAGGTCCTCCTCCTTCTGCTGTAGCAGAGCATTCATTCTCCCAGTGAACAGAAGTTATCTGTGTTCCCAGAGGTAAGGTATGTGTCCAACATGGACATCACTTGAGTTTTACAATGAAAAAAAGACAAGGGTAGATGATGTCGAGAAAATTTACTGAGTAAAACGAATGATTCCTTGATCAATTTCTCATACCCACAAATTTGATCCAACTCTCACACTGATAGCCCATTAATCCTGAAATTGCATAAAAAGTTTGTATAGCAACAATTTGCCCAAAAGGAAGGACTGTCAAGAAACCAATGCCCAAAGGGAATATCCAAACCTTTCAAACACTGTGAACATATTCCACATTGACATTGACGCATAGGAACTTGAAGTGATTCGTGCATCTCTGTTAGAATAGAAGGCAAGCAGCATATGAAGTTGACAGCAGGCTCCACTCACAACATGTTCCTGCGGGGCCCCAGAACAGGCCACCCATCTCCCTAGAGAACCATATACTCCTTAAAAAATAGTCCCTGGAAAGAAAGATGTTGGATCCCAGTTCAGACAGAGAGTGTGACCTGAGTAACCAAGAGGACCACTGAGCTGAACTATATACAATGTAATGGGTTGTCAGACCCTCCGTTCATAAGCTCAGCAACAACCCACGATGAGAACAGAACAGCATACATGGGCTGTGTATGTGGGGCAAATGTAAGCTGCATGAACAGATGACTAAACCTCTGTCATCTACCACTGCTGCATGGGTGTCTCCCTCAGCCCACCTGACCAAACCCTTATGACCTACAAATGGAGGAAGAGGGTCAGAATTCTGTTTACAGACAGAATAGATTGCCCTGTGGGTGGTGGCACAAATGAAGGGTCACGTATTGCATCCCTACCTGGGTAGTCCTCACCCAGAGCCCCACTCTCCTTGGTCCATAGATGTCTACATAATAGAAAGTAAGGGCAAATGTTATTTTTCCCAGTTGCCCTAAGCCTCAAGTTTACCAAATAATGGCCAAATAATGCCCCTTCTTCAATTCTGAGAGCTGGGATTGACAACCATGATGTACCCATGTTGGAAAATAAACAAGGCTGTGGCATACTAACCATTCATTCACTCATAATATCAAAAGAAAAGATTTTCCGAAAAGACTCATTAGCAGATGCTCATTGAATATTTCAGTTCCATTAGAATCTTAGAGAAGAAAGGACCTGAAAACTTTACTAAATCCTCTAAAAACAAAAATGAAGTTTGCATGGGAGCAAGAGGCACTAATTCACCCACAGAAAGCACAAGAAATCTCACCCTACATGTGCTACAGACAAATCCAAGCCCAGCAAGCAAGTAGAGCCTGTACTCTTGGTGGGCTTCAGACTTCCACCTGAAATTCACTACATGAGAGATCAGCTTCTCTCACATGAGAGAAAGGAGAATTCTGAGCAAAGGGGAAGCATGACCAGGTTTTCTGTGTAATGGGCCCTCTATCTCCTCTTCAGCCCAGTCAAAAATAGCTCTCTGCCTCTGTCTGAAATGCAAAATCTCTAGGGTAGCAGATAGCACTTCTGAAAGGCTCTGGCCTCTGTTCCTTCAACCTCATTCTTTCTCTCCACCTCACATTATAATTCTGAAGAAGAAACCGGCTGAATGCTCACTAATCTCATTACTTCTTCCTGGGCCCACAACAAGACTACTCAGCCTTCCTAATAGTTAGATTTGAGCCATGTAATACAGGCTGTGGACACAAATTAAATACAGAAACTCCCCACCCATAGAGAATACAGCCCAAAAACCTTCAGTGAATGCCTGGAATCAAGGGTCACAGCAAATCACATAGATAGTATGTTTTTATCCTACCTACATTCATCTAATAAAGTTTAACTTATAAATTAGGCATAGTAAGAGATCAATGACAAAAGCTCATAGTAAAACAAAACAAGTATACAACATATACTTGTAACAGAAATTATATGTATGAGGTCTTTCTCTTCCTCAAAATATCTACTTCCTCTGTACTCACCCTTCTTCTTGTGGCAGTGTAAGTGACAGAGTGGTTCCATGATGGGTGAAGTGAGGTGGCGATGTAGGTACTGTCTTAGTTACTTTCTACTCGTTGCTGGGACAAATACCTGACACTCAAAATGAAGGAAGGAAAGGTTTATTTAGCTCACAGTTTGTAGAGGTTTCAGTCCATATTCGGCTGGCCCAAGGCTGAGTGGAACAGAACAGAGAGCAACCAGTTCATGGTGGTGGAACAGCAACAAAATGGTGGCAGACGTAGCCAAACAAACAAGGCAGCAGAGAGCAACAGCTCCAGTCTGTCTCTCTGTCTCTCTTTATATTACACTCAGGCTCTCTGCCTCAGCCTCCACCTTAGGCTACACCCATAATCCCAGAAGTACTGAGACCCATAATCCCATCAGTACTAAAACCCATAATCCCAGGGATCATGGATCAAGTTTCAAACTCTAGAAATACCTGTCCCCTGACTCATGAGGCTTTGGGGGAACAACTAGACATAAACCATAACAGGTACCATGACCCAACATCAGGCTACTCTGATAGGGTGATCAGAACACAGACACTGTGACACCATGGCAGCAGGACTAACAACAGGGAGCCACTAAGTGCGCAGCGTGTATGGTGTAGGTGCACATGATAAGGGGACAGTTCACATCCCAGATGGGAAGGTAGAGCGGCTCAGTAATTCATCACCCTACTCAGAGCAGCACTTAAGTTAAAACTCATGAACTGTTTATTTCTGGAATTTTCCATTTACTCTTTCTGGATGGTAGAGCCTGCAGATAACTGAAACTGTGGAAAGAAAAGTGCCAGACAAGAGTTTGGGGGGTGGTGTTGCCTCAAGTGTACAGTCTTAGCCATAAAACCCACACACAACGATGTGGACTCTCTCTCTCTCTCTCTCTCTCTCTCTCTCTCTCTCTCTCTCTCTCTCTCTTCCCCTTCTATAGCCAGCGTGGGGACTGTGTTTTGACAGTGGCAGCATGACAAGATGGAAGAAGTCTGGTCCCTTAGTCACTGTTGGGCCAGAGTTGCCAGGCAAACCTCTGGACTCACAGAAGACTGCTTCAGGTTAAGTGACTGAGAGTCAAGGGCCTCACTGGCACAGCAGAGCAGAGCATCGCTTGACCAAATGTTTGGAATGCAAAATGTTCACAGCCTTCAGTATACAGCTTACAGAGAGTGGCTGGAAAGCATCAGCAATTGTTAAAGGGAATAAAAAGATGGAGACTCAGTAAAGCAATGCTTCATTTGCAAGCTAAAATGAAAGAGAAGAGAGAGAATCCAGAAATGATGGCCTAGCTACTAGACCCAAATAGGAAGAAATAAGACTAAAAGATGTTTTCAGCAGCTGAAGTCCTTCAAGACTTCTCAGTCATTCAGGACTCAATCCCATAACAAAGAATAAATTAAAGATTTTCTCTTCTCATCCAAGCTTACTTTCTCGGGACAGCAGCCATTAAACAAGAGTCAGAGTCATCACGGAAACCAAGCACATAAATATGGCTGGCCTGATCGCTATGTTTAGGAAAGAACTTCGGGTGAAGTTATGCCCGCATGCACCTGCATACAGGCAAGTGAATCAGAAACCTGCTGAATTGTATTACCAAAGAAATGATAATACTGGCCTTAGGGGAAAAAAGCTGGGTACACTGGCATATGCCGACAATCTCAATTGTATGGGAGGTTGAAGCAGGAGGATCCAAAGTTCAAAGCCAGCATGAACAGCATAACGATTTTGTGAAACTCTGTCTCAGAATAAAATATTGTTGAAAGGACTGGGGGTATGGCTCAGTGCGAAGATCCTAGGTTGAGCCTAGCATTAAAAGTAACTTTTAAAAAATCCTCAAGCCTTCAACTTGCACCAAAAGAAGGAAGTAATAGGAGAAGGTGACTCTGCCCCTTTCAGGTGTACCCATAAAGGATGGTGGGCAGGAAACCTTCCAGAGATGGAGCCAAGGACCATAGGAAAAGAGATGAGAGAATTCCTCCCAGAAACCTCCCAGAGCTTGGCCAGGCTTTCAGCACAGGCCAGTGACTTCTGTCCTGCACTGTGACTATAGGTCAGTGCCACCTCACCTCCATCACCCTCACTGAGTCGGAGTGCCCTAAATAGACCTAGCTCACACTTAGTCCCCATGAGCCATCTCCAGACCTGAAGGGGCAAAGTCCAGGAATTAGAACAGGATGTAGGAATTAGACTTTGAGGAGAAATGAGGATAGTCCTTGTACAGAAAGAAGGGTTGCACAGACCTCAGATCTCTGGGGACAGACTGTGGCAGTGGCACCCAACCATCCACCAACTTAGGCTGCTCCCTCCACAAGGAGCCATGATGGGGAGGCAGCTCCCAGGACATTACTGTCTTCCCATACCTGCTTCTGTTGGATAGTGGCCATTGCTGTGCTCAGATGTGTCTGTGCTCTTGCAGGAATATGCACAGAAGGGAAGCGTATTGCTTCCAAGCTGGGTTTTGTTTTCAAGTGTACATTTTCATGGCCACACTCCTCTTCCCCTCTGTTAAGCAGAAGGAGAAGGATCCAAGGTCTTAGGTATTGGTGGAACCTATAGGTGGAAAACACCCAGATCCCTAAGCCTCCATTTGGAGTAACATCACCTTCTAACCAGAGGTGAGCAATAAACATCCTGTCCCAGCCACTGACATTTAGACAATGCCTGCTGAGAGTTGCAGTCACCCTACTCACCTGCAGTAGACTATGGGAAGTGGCGTCTCTTCCCTCATTTGGGCATTTACGGCCTATCCTCGCACATTAGAAATTTTGCTAGCACCATGGAAAGGGCTGCATTCTGCACAAATTATCAGACTCCTCACTTCATCATTATGTCGTTGCTGGAGTGGGTCAGTTTACTTGCTCTCTTAACTATAAAAGAGATAAGTTTATGGCATTTCTGGTGACTGTGGTCTCCTATGGAAGACATCACAAACAGGTCACTCTTACAACACAGTTCACCAACTATATACTGTATCACATGAACCATGCCTCTTTATTGGAAAGAATTGTCACAAAAAGTTAATTTTCCACATTGCTCAATAACCTGGATGTTCACCTATAAGAGATTCACATTTCCCTCTCTAATGTCCCAAGGCACACCCGTGGAAAGCCACTGATTTTGATGCCCAAAGTACCCAAGCCCATACTATATGAACTCAGGCATCCCTTGTGAGCTTTCCAACTCCAGGGCCACAGGGTCTCCATGCACAGTTTCAACCAGGATAACTCTAGCCTTCGCTTACACAGAGCAGTATTTCTGCAAAGATCAAATTTGATTTTATGGCTCCAGGTGAACCAGGACTGGAATCGCTATCTCCATTTCAGAGCATCAGGTGTCCCCAGGGTGGGGGAGGGGAGAGTCACTGCCACACCAACAGCTGAGAAGCAGACAGTGGTAGTGGTGGTCCAAGCACTGAAACAATGAGCATCACAAGATAAACAAAATGACTAAAGGCATAAGTAACTAAACACTTGCATTCTAAAAGTCAAACCAGCCACAGACCTCACATTAATATGACTTTACCTTCCAGGATATTCTTGCCCAGGGAGGTAAAATTGTTCAAACCAGAAACTGCCTGAAAAATTAATCAGTTCATCCAACAGCAGTTCGTGGCCACTGAACCTCGAGCTCTTCTCCTCAGATTCCCAGAAACACCTTGCCATGGCCTCCAGTCCTAAATAATCAGATCATGGATATGGCTAGCAGAGCTGGCTTCCATGGTAAAGGACTTACTAATGTCCAGGTTTCATCTCATCATTCTTCCAACTTTGCTTTTCTCTGAGGAAACATGGCAAGACTCTGTCAAGACGGTGCTGCTGCTCCAGTGCCACGCAATGAATGTCTGTATCCCCTTATAAAACTCTGAAGCCTGAGCGCCAGGGTGTGGTATCTGGAGGGGAGACCTCTGGGGGGTGGTCAGGAATGATGACTAACCTGAGTACCTTGAGTGTCCATGTAAGAAGAGGCCGGAGAGCTTGCTTGCTCTCTGCTCTCCTCTGTGTACAGTCATAAGGAAAAGAGCCATCCCCAAACCCTGAAGAGGACCCACAGCAGAACAGATCTGCTGGCACCTAGTCTTAGACTTACAACTTCCAAAGCTGTAATAAATAAATAAGCATTTTTACCTGGGCACAGTGGTGCATGGGAGTGCATGGGAGCTCTCCCAGCACTCTGGGAGGTCAAAGCAGAAGGTTGGAAAGGCCAAAGAACAAGGTACTGGCCTGGGCAGCTTAGCAACCTAACAAGAACCTGCCTCAAACTAAAACAAGTAAAAGGTCCAGGAATGGCAGTCAGTGTGAAGGTCCTGGATTCAGTCTCTAACACTGAGCAAAGAAGGCTTGTGTTTAAACACCTAGTCTATGCTTTGTTATAGCAGCCAGGACTTATAAAGGCACAAGTAAACAAACAAACATGCCTATCTACAGGTTATTATATCAATATCCAGAGGGACCAGCATCTGAAAACTCCTACAGACATACATCCTGGTCCTGTTTCTAAAACTAGCTCACTGGGTATTTCAGGAAAAGTGTCCTAACTTCTCTGTTCTCTCGTAATAAATTTGGTTATACTACATAAACACTTTCTTGCAACTATTTCAGACGAGGCTAAGCATGACATGCTATGGGCCAAAGCAAAATAATAAATATTCTCCATATTAATTATATATAAATCATATATATGCTATATATTATGCATGTTATATAAATCATATATATACTATATATTCATTGTATTATATATCATATATACTATATATTCATTGTTATATATATCATATATAAATACATATTAATCTGTCAACAACACAGACACTTGTATCATTAAGACCAGTCACTAAATCTTTTGAAGACTCTTGTAAACATTATTACAAAATAGACACATGCTTTCATTCTGATCAATTAGGAAACAAAAACCATTTAAACAGGCCACCAACCTTGGGAAGAGAGTTGAAAGACAGGAAACAAAAAAATAAGAGTCACATTAAAGCAAAATATCTAGGATATTAGAGCTAGAGAGAGGGGATTTTTTGTGAACACTTTTATAAACTGAGCAATCATTTTTCTCCCCCATGGCCAACATAGTGAAGCTAATGGTAAAAGCATTAATTTATCATGAGGTTTTAAAGATCTCTCTTGTCAGGAATGAAATAAACACGTGACAGGGCGGCCAGACAGTTATTGTTTATAGGACGGTTATTATAATAATTAAGATTAATAGCAATTACTTGTCATGTTGGTGGATTTTTTTTTTCTTGGGAAATAACTGTAGACATATTAAATAACTAATTAACACATCTCCATGTCTGGCTGAGGATGCATGGATTCACAAGATCTGTGTTCTCTGGTGAGCTATACCCAAGTAAATAAATAAGTAAGCACCCTGAATGACCAGCTCAAAATTAAACTAGGCCCCTGGATGGGTGGCAGGGCTGAGTGAAGACAGGGCTGCTCTTCCATCCGCAACCTCCTGATGCCACTGGTGATGACCAAATACAGATTCCAGGTCACATGGCCTATTCATGTGTTGCCATGTATGTTCATGCACGAGGATATGTCTTGAGACACATATTTTATAATAACTTGAATGATCTTATCTTCACACGAAAGGGGATTTTTTTCACTCTTCAGTTACAGCACTGTAAGAGAAATCTTGCTGCCTAGGTATTAAAGCCTCAAAGCTTTTTTTATTGAACATTTTCCAGAGTGGCATGAACATGGATAGGAAAGGGATGCATCTTCATGGTGCGATTCTTTCTCTTTTCAAGGGGGCCTCGCCATTTACACAGCTCAATATTAAAGGAAAAAAAGAAATGCCAAGGAAATCATTTATCCTCACCTGAATGGTGGCACTGATCCTTTTCGGGAAACACGAGGGTCAAAGGCAGGATTTTCAGGAGAGACCCTAAAGCCCCATGACGTTGTAGCCCTCCTGGAGCTATCCCTGAACAGAAGCAGAAAGTGTCCATGAAGAAAGGCTTGGTGGCAGTCCCTCCCAAATTAATCTGGTAACCCCAGGCCCCGAGCTAAATGAAAGGCGGAGGATGAGTCTGAAGGTCAGACACAGACCAGACCATATAGAGTCCCTTTGGTTCAGGGAAGACTGCACTCCCAGAACTCAGCCCTAAGGCACTTATTTTCTGTGCTGTCACACACACACACACACACACACACACACACACACACACACACACACACAGAGCCATCACCTGAAAAGCATATAGATTTCCATTTCTACTGGAGCCCTCCTTTTCAAACTGGTACATTATTTTCATTGCACAAAAAGTGTGCGTGTGTGTGTGTGTGTGTGTGTGTGTGTGTGTGTGTGTTTATGCAGACTAGAGTGGCACAGGAGGAAGGGAAGGTGGGGAAAGTAAAGGGTACTCCTGGAGCCCGCAGAGAGCTATTCAGAGTGCAGGCTCTGGGTGACACAGACCCAACTCTTGCTCTACAGGAAGTCTACATCACATGATGGGGACAGACCTGCAGGGAAACCAGCTTCCCAAGAAAGCAAAGAGAAGAGTCTTGAGAGAAGGCTGGACTGAGCAGATGGGACCAGGCCCCATCTTTGCCTTCCTGTGGGACCCCTTCCCATGGCCCCCACCTCACAGCACTCAGAAGCCACTGCTGTCACTAGGATGGGGAAATACTTCATTTATCTTCCCTAAGTCCAGCAGAAACAGACTCAGATTTGCAACAGGATTCTGCTGAACCCTGACAGAATACACGAGACAACCTGAGCAGAAACCATCTCACTCCCTACAGGAGTCAGGTCCTCTTGCCACCCCCACCCCTGCGAGCTGCTTCTCAGCACACAGAGAGTTCCAGCCACTCTAGCTTTCTTGCCTCAGCAAGGAAGGCACCTTTGTTTCTGGTCTTTTTTCTCCTGGGCTGTGTCACCTTGCTGCCCAGAGTCTAGCATTCTTAGTTCCCTCCAACCTCAAGACTGTGAGATTATCCCACTCTGGAGTCGCTTATGGAGCCCAACTTCTCCGGGGTTCTTCCTCCCCATAATCATGGTAAGAAGCTGATATAGTCTCCACTTGACAAAGCCCATCACGCTTTATGCAGAGGGAATGGCCTGGTCCCTAAAAGGCCAGTGTCCTACAGCCTTGACCAATGCCTGTTCTAAAAGAATGAACTGAAGGAGAACAGACAGTTCACTTCTAGGTGTCCGTCCCCACCTGCAGCAGATCAAGGTGAAGCCGGTAAAAGGCCATGGAGGACAAGACAGCTTCTTGGAGGAGCCAACATTTGCACCTGCTTTGGATCCAAATAGAATTCTGAAAACAGAGGCAACAAGGAGAGATGGGCAGACTGGGGAACAAGAGAGAAATACAACTAATTCTTTCTTCTTCCAATTTGGCATGAATATATCTGGTGATATGAATAACTGGTTGGAAGACAACACCATGCATTATGACAAATACTGTGAAGTTCTTATTACTTTGTTAAGTGAAATTCTGTGTCTCTTTAAAAAAAATTTTTTAATTTTAAAATTGTTTTTAAAAAAAAAATTTAAAAGAATCCAAAGGAAGGAAAAGCCCAAGTAAAGGAAGGAGAAGAGGCAAGGCCGGAAGATCCTCTAATACCAGAGTGAGTTTGTCATAAAATTAAGTCCTGAGCCCTCCATAATTATTCAAAACTGTGACATCCACATTTCTTCCAATGAGAGACCTTGAGGAGCTGAGCCAGGAACACACACAGCTGGGGTGCCAGGAGGGCGTGGGCAGGAAAGGGGAGCTCAGGTCAACAGCACTGGGATGGGGAGGGCAGCTGTGATGGAGAGAATGGATGAGGTCCCTAGGAAGAGCACGCAGAGGGAGGTCAATTTAAGTCAGAAGGGAGCCCATAGGACTCTAGCATACAGCGGAGGCAGGTAAAGGACATGCAGTACGAGTGACAAAAAGAGGAGGAAAGCCAGAAGCCTCAGCAGCCAGCAGCAGAAAGCTCAAGGCCAAGTCTGTCTTGGACACAATGGGTGCCAGCACCTCCCCAAGCCATCTCCTCCTACCCTTCATCCTCTGAAAGTGCTTAACAACCATGTCAGAGGAAAAGCTCAGAACACTGTCTGCCCTCGCACTCCACAGTAGCCTGGCAGTAAGGGCATCCAAGAAGTGGTCCTTCTGAAACACTCTACCTCCATCCTATATTTGCTCCCACAGAGATATCCTTTAGCTAAAACATGCTCCACCCTTTTCCAGCATCACCCCTATGTTCTCCTACCCTTCTTTGACTTGTACTGCAACACCTTTCTTTTCAGACAGTCTTGCCAGCTGAAGTTAGTAAGCACGCTCCCTTCAGTCTGTCTTTCAACTCACCAAGGTGGGGACAGGCTCAGCCAGGTGGACAAGCCTTTTCTTCAAGCACCAGCTGATGGCAGTAGCCATGACGTGAGACAGCACAGATACACACAGTTGTGTGGATGAGACGGTGCTTGACAACCACAGTAATCTGTGTGCTTGCTATGGCCCCCAAATGATGGCTCCCCAGTAGGTATTAAAAATCCTGTTGGCTTCCCTTTGGGTCTTAAGTACTCTCTGGGTAAAAGAAGCCTACTTGGCATTTGCTGTAGCTGGCTCGTGGCTCCTCTCGGCGATCGCCTGGAGAAATCGGCTCACTCCTGTGGAGCACTTGAAGATCTCCCAAAGCAAGGCCCCTTCTCAGAATTAATAAAAAGTAAGTATGACTGCGTCGCTTTGGGCTCTAACACAGCCTGGGATTCCTCATCAAACAAACACCAGTGTGGGAGGAGAGGTCACTGTGGATATTCCAGTGCTAACATTCGAACGTTAATAACTTTACCATGTAGATTAATTTTAAATGTCAGACCACATTGCCGTGTAAAGCTAAGGAGCTTGGGAAATAAGGTACATTCTCAGGCTTCCTGACAGCCCCAGTACATTCCATGTTTGATCACTATCGGGGTGGGCCGGGTCAGGAGAGAGAAGAGCATTTGTTTAACAGTTCCTGGCCTTGCAGTACAAACATGGGGACCAGACACATCTGAGCCCATCCCCTGGCTAGTTTTTCAACCAGGAAAAATAGTTCTTCAGCCAGTAATGAGACTGTACCCAGACTGGCAGAGTAGGCGAGGCCTCAGATAGTCCTATAGCCAGGTTCCAAGCCCAAACGAATGTGTATGTGTTGATTAGAAGGCCCCAGAAAGCTGCATTTGGAATAGCGACGCCGGCAATGCACAGCTGTGATCCTGCCCTGGGGTGCAGGTTGCTGAGGGAAGTTCTGCCTGGGGAGGGGACAACAATAAAAAAGCGGGCAGCCCTAGCCCAGGAAAAGGCTTGAAAGGAAAAGGGATGCAAGGCAGAGACTGCAGGGAGACAGAGGAAGGAACAGATGCTACACACAAAATCCACCCGGGGCTGCCAAGATCGCAATTAAAAATTCACATATTTTGGACTGAAATTCTCATATTTTAAGAGAACTTGGGCAGAACCCTCCTCCCACCAATATTAGCATTGCAAAGCCAGCAGTCAAGACAGACCCAAATTATCATCCATTTTGCAAAAAGGATGAAAATTGTATAGCATGGAGTCCAAAATTCTTCCATGAAAACAATCATTAGAGTGCACCTGGCAGTCCTTGGTCCTGCCCCACCCCCAGCCTCCAAGAACCAGGGGCAAAGCACCAGTTGCCTCACCTGGGAGACCCGGCAGGGCACCAGTCACCAGGAGCTCTCTGGACTCCTTCCAGGATGAGAAGCCACCTTTGTACTGATCTGCATGCATACTGAGTTCAGGAGGCACTAACACTGTGGCCTAAGGGCAAGCACGTGGTGGGCCACATCCCGCAACCCATGTCCCAAGGCAGACGCATCTAGATTAGACCTCTGTTTTCTAAAACATCAGAGTGGGAGACAGGCAAAGAGAAGACCCCAAGATCCCCAGGAAAGCAAAACCTTCCCTAGTAAGACCCCAACAGGGCTTGACACACCCAGCCAGAGTCTCTACTAAAGGACCCCTCAAGTCTGTGGGGCCCCATCATCAACACAAACCCCAGACACATGGCTCTGCCTCTTCCCTACTCTCATGCTTCCTGTTCCAGCCTTCTTTCTCACTGCCTCCCATCCATCTGGTTATGTGGCTTCCATGCTTAAACCTTTCAAGTGGCCCACACTGCAAACAGAATTAACTTCCACCCCAGCCAGGCTCCCTGGGGGTTCGTCCGGGTGGCAGCTCCTGCAGGACAGATCAGCATTGAAAAGCAGGGAAAGCAAGATGCAAGAAAGTGGGAATTGGTCTAACTGAACAATAAAAATACATTTATACGTACAAATGCCATATCTGTTCAAGGAATGTAAATACAGGTACAATGGTAACCTATGTGGACTCTGAAATCCAGGTAGCATGGCATAGGAGCTGGCTGGGCTCTTTTACTTATCAGACCAAGAGTCGAGATGGGCCTTAGCAATGACTTTGTGCTGAGGCAAAGCATCAGAGCTGTTAGGATAGTGTCAGGATTTAGTGTCTGTGGCCTAAGCACCTGCCTGGCAGGCACAAAGACCCAGGTTTGATCCCCAATACTGCATACTGCACCAGCCCTGGAACCCGGGGCACACCATGTCAACCACCAAAACCAAGTGTGGTGGTGCACACCTGTAATCCCATAGCCTAGGAAGGTTGAGACAGGATGATGACTATGAGTCTGCATAGTAAGACCCTGTACCAAATAAATGAATAAAAGATTTAAAACAAGCACTTATCTCTCTTGCTGGCTTGCAGGCAGCACAAAGAGAAGCTGAAGAGATGGAACAGTGTAGGTCTTCTTAGTGTGGGCTATAAACTCATACATCAAACCTAATCTATCACCTCCCCACCATAAAACTCATTCATATCTCTTAATCTCGCTAAGCCTCCTATAAAATTATATAGTCATAGCAATGTTTAGTCCATGGGCTTGTTAGGAGACTTCAGTGCATTAATCCACATAAAACATTAAATCCAGTGTTCCAAGACTCAGTCAGTGTTCTTTTCGTTTCTTAGAAGAGATCAGTACTGAAAGGCAGAAACTCTCACCTGAGGCCACAGGGTGAGCTGGGCACAGAACTAGGACCCCAAGTCTGGGTTCAGATTTCCCATCTTAGTTCTTTCCCTGTGCTGCAGGAGTTGTGGCAGACACATCACATCAGGAGCCAGAAAATAATAAAGCTAATTGAGCCATTAGCACCAGTCACTTTCCTCTGCATTGAGCCTTTGGGAGATGTTATAGGTGATCGATATAATAAATAACTCACATAATCTGAGGTTGCCCTCAAGAGAGCATGTTGGAAACCAGGAAGAGAGAAAGGTGCAATGATGACAAGACTCCAGATGAAAATCACAACCCCTGCGTATTGCCAAGTTTCTCCCTTGCTTATCTTGAAGCACTTAGTGCCACAAACAGGGGACACAAGAATCCCAAGGACCCAGGACAGGCTACCCAGGAGCTGCAGGTTCTACAGGGCGGTTTTCTTATCTGAGATGCGCATCTCGGTCACGCCATGGTGCTCAGGCCTGAGCCACCGTTCGCAGTGGCAGGCTGTGCTGACCTCAACCCTGAGCAAAAGCTTTCTTCTGTCTGGGCAGGACCATGAGTGCCTGAGAAAATCCTACAGTGCCCAGCCTCAGGCCTCACTTTCCGTTGGCTTCCAAACAGTCCCTAATTGTCCTGGATAATGTTCTCTGGCTCCCTAGGAATACTCTAGGCTCAAGGGCATAGTTTGAATTCTCAGAACCAGTTTGAAGGAAGACTGGAGATGCCTATGGGAATCCCTAGCAAGTCAAGGAGCTGACCAGGGTACCGAAAGGCAAAAGTCTTCATCTATTTGCCTGGATTCAACTGCAAGGCATGGCCAAGATCTCAGAGTATATGAAGGAACAGTTAGGGCCACTGAGCCACAGATGACCCTAGTACACATGAGTCCAGATCATACTGGAAGTGAAATGGGTGAGACAAAGTATGTTGCGTATGTTCCTGAGTTACTTTTCCTATGTTGAGACAAAATACCCAACACCCAAAATTCAAGGAGGAAAGATATATTGTAGTTCATTCTTGGCTGGCTCCAAGTCAGACTGGTATGGCAGAGCCATCAGGGAGGAGAAACATTATAGGCAGAAGGCAGTGATGTAACAAAGAAGCAGCAGCAGCAAGCAACAACAACTGCCTTCTTTCTGTCCCTTATATTCTATCCATGCTACAGCCACTTCGGGTACAGAGTATTCACACCCAGGATGGGCCTTCCCATTATTCGCCCCCAGAACTATGCCAAACCAATCAGTGGTCTAATTTAGTAATCCTATACCCTTGATTCCAGAGCCACACAATCCTAGTTGCACATTCTATAGATGCAGCCACCTCTGATAAGCTCTACCTATGACTACATTAGGTTTTGGGGGCCATCAGGATACAAGCTGCAATAGAGGGTCATGCTAGTTCATGATGTAGACAAAAATCTCTATGCTGACCCTGTCGGTCAACAGAGGAACACAGCAGAGTGTCGACTCCAGTCTGCAGCTCCCTCCTGGGCAGACACTCAGCTAGAAAATCCAGGTCAGATGTGAAGCCTTTCCATATTACACTGGCCAGCAGAGAAGCACAATACCAAAATGGGCAGACCACATCTGTGAACAGAGGGGATTCCTAGCTGCCTTGGCAACAGAAGGACACAAATTAGTACACAGGACCTAGAAGCAAGCACAGAAGCAGGGACAAAGACCTTTCTCCAGGCTAAAATATTAAGACCCCAGCTGATCCGATGATCACAGTGCATGGAGCCCCAGAGAAATGGAGTCAGGACCCAGGGCTTTGTCTCTGGCCACACTAATCTCTCCAGGATGTAGCTTCATTGAGAAGCCTCTTTGGCATGGTGGCTTTCTGCCTGAGAGTCCTCCACTGTGCACTCGCCAGCCACTGCTCGCACGTGGTGTGCACATGAGACGCAGACACCACCTGGGAGAAGTCACTCCACTTCTTCTCCAGCCTCCTTCCCTTTGCCGCAGGCCTAATGCACCACAAATAGAGACTGAGCAATCGCTAGTCCATGCCAATCCAAGCAAGCACACTAGCTGCCAGGGCCTGCTAGGGAACTGGGGACAAGCAGGCCTTAAAGCCCTGAGTTTCTTGTGCTATTCCCAAACAGTTAGAGCCCCATCCCTCTGAAATGCCTTCTCCCGAAAGCATCAGGCTGGCAAATCCCGGGAGGTTCAGTGTCTACGTCTGAGACTGACTGTGCCAGCATTTGAGGCTTTCCTTTTGCTGCTCCTTGCGGCTGTGAGCCGGGTGCACCTGCTCCAGCCCACAACTTGGTCTCCAGGGTCCACCCTTGCCCTTGAGCCTGTGCTCTGAGCTTACTGTGCTCCAAGCCTGGCTATTTCTGTGATCCTGCCTGTGACTTCTCAGGCCCGGAGCTTATCTGTACATAATTAACTGCCTGTTCCTAGAATTATGATTGTTTGATTATACTTACAGCCATTTCTACTTTAACTGTCTTGGTGGATGTTTCCTGCCACCTTGATTATACTTGTCTGCAGGGGTGATGTCAGGATAGTTAGCGACTGATCCTGTACCAACCAATCAAAAGAGATGCCCGTGGTGAACCACTCCAGTGGCTGTACCTGGGCATTGGAGAGGCTTCATACGGTTTGGCTTCATTCCCATTTGGCTTTACATAACCACAGGAGTGCATTTTTTCCAGATGCTTCCTTCAGTCCTGTTCTGTCAAAACCCTTCCCTGTCACTTAACAACATCTTGAGTGGATCCACCTGCTCTCTGGTCACTTGGTTTTAAAGGGTCAGTCCACAGGCCCACATCTGATTTAAAGCCCTCAATGGCTGGGCTGATAGCTCCTGAGGGGGAGAAGGAGTAGGGTCTCTCCCTCCCCCCCCCCATGTTGTTCCTCTGGAACAGAATTGGGGATGGGGTGGGGAGATGGCAGGCATGCCCTGAAGAATGGAGGGTGGGCATCTTTGGCAGCATAAAGGTCTCCTTGGATTGCCTGCCCCTCTCTGGTTTCCCTGGCAAAGTTGTGGCTGTCATAGGTATGTATAGAGGTAGGAGGGGCCTGTGTCTGGTGTTGCCACAGTGCCATCCTTGCTAAGCACAGCGCCCTGTGTTCCCATCAGCAGTCCGCACTCAGAACCTTCAGTGGGCACCACTGAGCCGTGGCAGCACCCACCTGAGCAGGCCCCAGTGGCCTGGCACCCTTTCAAGAGAGCTACACAAAGCCCTGGAGCCCTTTTCTGTCCTTCCCTCAGAAAACTTAAAGGGAGCAGATAGCCAACCTGTCCTCATCCTCTTCCCTCAGTTCCTTCATTGAACCCCTGGCCTCACAGTCCCCAAGGCAGAATCAGGACCCAGTCCTTCTGGTCATGCCTGCAACTGCAGGGACACAGGTAAGCATTCTTGTAATTCCCTCCTCATGGTGCCCCCTCTTCTGTCCACTTACTGAAACCTTCTCCCATCCTCTAAGGCGCACTTCTAGATCCATCCTGGCAGCCCCTTCCCTGAGCATGGACTCTTAGACTATAAAAATAGGCTCCACAGATGCCTTCGTTTCCACTCCTGGCCCAAGATCCCTGACCATTCCATATCCAGGCTTGGATGCATGTACATACATGTGTGTAGAGGCACATAGGCTTCCTGGCTGACCTTCCCACAGAACCTGGGTGGGCAGGAGACTTTAGTCGCTGAGTATGTGCCCACTTTGAACAGTCTGTCAAATACCGTCCCTCATGCAACCCAGGACGGCTCTGTGCCAGTGCCACGGTCAGTGCAGGACTTTGGGCAGGAACAGCTCAGGTGGAAACAGCAGGAGACAGTGACAAGGGATGGGTCACACAGCACATCAGAGGCAGCCTTCTGTCTGCCAGCAGGGGGACAGTTTCCCCATTTACCCCTCTGGTCTCTACCTGCACAAATCACTGGGAAAACTGCAGCTGAGTCAGCTCTGTGAGTAGATTTTTCCTCCCTTTCATAGCTCTACTTTTTTTTTTTATCTAACAGCAGGTAATATGGCCCTTCCTTTCCTTTAGTTTACAAAGATTTTATTCCTAAATGAATTATGAATAATTAAAATTCCACTCCATTTGTTCTATATTGTTGTTAATTGAAAAAATTAAAGATGCATGTGCTGCAGCCTCCAAGGTGGCCCCGAGAGAAGCCCATGGACAGCTCGGGTGGTGGCAGGGACAGCAGTGACACCTCCCAGGCCTGCTGCCAGCACTACTTCTAGCGAGGCCCCCGCCGGCTGCTGGGAGCATCTCCCTGGCCTGTCCTCACAGTCGTCTTCCAGCACGCTGAGGATGTAATGTCACTTCTTCCCATAACATGCGCTTCCCTCCCGCCCATGTGAAAACAAGGAGGACATGAAAGGAGCCTATTTCTCATTCGAGACATAAGGAATGAGAAAGCTGCCCTCATCCCTCTCCCGAGGCCACTCAGGATGATACAGGGTCCCAGATGCCAGCGAGACCTGCTCGGTGTGGGATGTGACATCTTCCAAGGACACCGTATGAAGTCTGAAGTCTGGTGACCACAATGTCACCCTGCCCAGCCCTTAGTGCCCATAACTGGCGGGTACAGACCTGGAGCTACACAAAACAATGTCAGTTTCTTCTCCCTTGAATCTGGAACGTGAGTGTCCTCACCCCACCCAGTGGGGGCCTATCCCCATCCTTGAGAGCTTTCCTTTTAATGTGGAAGTCCTCTCCGTCTCTGCTGCACATCAGCCTGCTCCCGCTGCCTGCCTAGCACATAATCCTTGAAAGAGTGAGTTATGCCCATAGACCAGATTAACACCCATTAAGGATTAAGGACCATGTTAGGCAGGGTGTGTTAACAGTTGTAACAAACAACCAGAATCCCAGGGGCTTAGCACAGTACACATTTTTCAATTACCTCCGCTGCAACAGAACTCTGCTTTCCTGGGCAGCTCCCCTCAAACAGCAACTTCGCACCCCAGAGTCCTCCCTTCTTAAGCCTTCCTGTTCCCCACGAGACCTGTGGCTCTCTCTGTGTGACCAATGGATGAGGAAGAAGGGTGGGTGTCCTGCACTCTGTGCTGGCATTTCTGCTCTCTCCTCCTGGTGAAAGCCAGGCTCAACAGGCTCATCAAGACTCTGGCATCTAGGTCTTACTGCACCTGCAGAGCTAGGCACTGGTGACCTCACATTGTGTCAGGCCTGGCCTCAGAAGTTTCTTAGGCATGTGGCACCTTAACAAGCTTCCCCTGGTGTGAGATGAGCCATCATAGCTGATAGCGCCTCCACTCTGAGAAGAGCTGGCTGGGGCCCGGGGGCCCCCTTTGGCTGAGACCCCAATTATCTTGGCTGGGGGCCTTTCACTTCATGGGCAGAAAGACAGTCTGCCCCTGGAGCCAGGCTCAGGTGCCCCCGCCATAGTGAAAGGTCTTTTCCCCAGCAGACACAGAGTGGTGGGACTGGCAAACAGGCTCCTTCTAGAACAAGTACCCTGCTGAAGGAAGTTCTGTTTCCTTGTCCACTTTCAATGATCCCACACAGAAAGGAGTTGAGTTTCACGTCCAGGAGCCCAGGAAGAAATGCATGCTGGTGAGTTGCTTTTCTCCTGGGGGTACAAGAGTTCAGCTCAGGAGGCTCAGGTGCACACAAGCCTCAGCACTAGCAGCTGGATGATGTGGGCATCGTGCACTGCACAGCCTGCCCAGAGCCTGGAGAAGAGCAGGCAGCCAGCGCTGCAAGGATAAACATGGGGCTTGTGGTAGCCTCCCTGCAGAGCTCAGCTTCTGTGTCCTGGTGGCTGAGGATTTTCAAGATACCACACAATGTGCACAGTGCCCTGCAATCGGAGTAGGAAACAGGCACCTGACCACTGAACATGGCCAGGCCATAGGTCCTTGGCTCCCATTCTGTGCTTCTGAGGACACCCCATGTGGCCCTGTGGAACTTCCATGAGCAATGCCCACTGCCCATGGTGATGTCTTTAACCCAGCTCTAAAACAGTCTGTACAGATCCCAGGAACCTCCAGAGACACCCCACAAGGGTTCCAGGGAGGCATGCGCTGTGCCTTGAAATCCTTTCTTTGCCTCCCACTGGACAGTGCTGTCACCATTGCCAGCATGACTGGTGGACAGGTGCACAGGTTTGAACACAGCACTTTTCAGGAGGGACCAGGATGCCCCCTCTCTCCTTTGGAGCACTGAGTTCCTTAGTACTTCTCAAGAGCTTGTGAGGAAAGAAGAGCTGGCCTCCTTAATAAACATAGTCTTGCTTAGTGCAAATCCACCTGGGCATGGTTAATCACAGTTGAATCCGAACTATTTCAGGGTTGCGTTAGTTCAACTCCTCATGGAGCCAGCATTTTCTTACTAGTTTCAATCAATCAACCACCCGCCAATGAGTGTGCGCCATACTCCAGCACATGGTCCCAAGGATAATGGGATGAGAGCTGAGGTAGTTTTTGACTCCCCTCTAAGAACTCAGTCTAGCTGAGTGGACTAGACATACCTGAAAAATGATATGAAATAACAGCAATTTAAAGCCAAATGAGTTTAGAAAAGAGACAGAAAGTAAAATTACAACAGAGCTATTCCCAAATGCATGCCTACTCCATGCTTCAAAGACCTTTAGTCTTCACAACAACCTTCTGAAATAAGTATTATTATTAGCACCATTTCACAGCAAGAAAGCCCATGCTTAGAGAAGTTAAGAGATTTTCTTGAGGTCACACAGCTAGCAAATGAGAGACTGGAGACTCAAACTACACCTGACAGATCCCAAGGCCCATCCTTTGGACCACTGCAAAATCCCAAAGGGCACACATCAAGGAGAGAAGTCTCAGAAGTGGACTTCAGGTCCGCATAAGGAAATCATGTCTAAAGGCTTAGGTTTCCAACAATGGAGTAGGCTGTGTGTCAGGTAATGAAGGATGAAAGGCTGGAAGTGCCCCTGGCATGTGAAAGAAGAATCAGGCCTGAGAGGAGGCTGGACAAATTCATTCCCGATGAAAGATGCTATCATTGTTAGGGAAGTGGGATTTGACAGCCCCATAATTTGATAAAGTAGAAAGGTCAGAAGATTGCAACGCACTGGCAAAGATGCAGAATAAGAATCCCAAGTGTGTCTGTGTAAGGGAAGCTGGTTGGGCGATGTAAACCGTTTAGAGGAGTAAGACTGATCAGCTAAAGAAAAGTACTGTGTTGGCCAAATGTGCCCCTTGCAATGGGCACAATCTAGCAAGGTGCTAGGGTTGAGTTAAAAGAGCTGGTTACTGGAAATGGCTGGGAAGATTTGAAGGATTGGAGAAGATGCAAGGAAATGAGAGCCGCATTGCTGGTACAGCTGTCGTTCCGAGGTAGAGAATGCAGTCTTGGCCTTCAAGATCCAGAAGTCAGCAGTCAGCCATCTATAACCAGAAACAAGAGGTCACCATGGGTCAAAGAGTGAAGAGCAGGAGCCACGCTGGCGACCCTGAGAAGTGCTTCTGGTTGTAGTGCTGGTGTTGTCCTTGTCTTTCCCGCAGCTGTGCAGATTAAAGATGCAGGAGCTGGCAGCAGGTTGGCAATGGTGGGCTCACTGCTATGGAATGTGGCTGACATCACTACCCTGGGGTGCAGATGACCCCAGAAGTGCCCCACCCACGGCACAGCAATCCCTTGGGAGGGTGAATAGACGATCAGACCCTGAAACCAGAACACCCAGTACCATCCAGAACACAGTGACATGGCTCCTGTCCCAGAACATCCATCTGGGCAAAGACAAGCAAATTGCAGGCCTGAATCTGCTCTTTGCCATTTTCTAGAAAATGGCTTCACTGGTTCACTTAGAAAAAGAAGGAAAGGAAGGAATATGGGCCAATTCCGAGGGCTAATTGCCTTTGCTCTCAACAGCAGCCCATGCTTTTTCCAGCAAACATTTTCTCCTGTCACTAGGCTGCCAGACCCACTCTCCGTTTCCAATCAGCCCTGAAAATAGCCCTTGATAGAGATAATAGGAAGAACAAAGAGAAATTTAGAGGAGTGGAGAGAGGGAAGCAAAGCCATGCCTAACCAGGAGACTGGAGCTGTTTTCGTAAGAACCCTTGAGTTAGTCCCCGATATGTCTCCAAAACCAGGTGTAAGATAAATCCCAAGATGCAGACCCAGACCCAGACTAAGGGTTCTTTAGCTTTTTTTAGGTTATAGATTCCATGGGGAGTCTAGAAAAGCCAGAGACCCTGCTTGTCACATCAGAAAAATGTACATAGAGTAAACACATCTTCTGCATGTTAATTCAGGACTCATGGAATCCCTTGGAAGTTCAACCACACACTCAGCTTAAAAACCCATGGTATGTGAAATCATTTTAAGACTTTTCCTGGGGTGTGTGTGTGCGTGCATGTGTGTGTGTGTGTGTGTGTGTGTGTGTGTGTGTGTGTGTGTGCACATGCACTGACGCATACATCTATGTGTGGTTCATAAGGGAAAGATCAACTTGCCTTTCTTCAGGCACAAACTACTAGGCAGAAAAGCTTGGGAAGCCTCCTTGTAACTAAGTGAGTGAATGAGGATACCTAAAGGGCAGGATGGACATTTGTCCCACATGAGCCAGGCTCAGCAAAGACACACAAAGGGATTCAGTGTCCAGCCCTAGCATTCTCAAATGAGCCTGGAGATGTGAAAGTCTCTCCTTCAGGCCTCAGCAAGAATGAGTTACAACCTGACTGGCAACAGTGGCGACAGGCTGGAGAGAAGGATCCGTGGGAAGGCCTGAGGATTTTCAGTGTGCACACACACACACTGTGACAATGCAGGTTCCGACGGAGCAGCCTGGGATGAAGCTGGGAGCACCGCTGCCCAGATCCGGGCTCCCGATGCCTCCTCAAGCAACACAAGTTTATGCAATTATCTGTACCAGGCTAAAGCCCCGGCAAGCCCTTGGGCCTCACTCTGCCTTCTTGGACCTCTGTCAGGATGCACTAGGATATAAATGTTTCCTGAATTGAGACTGATGCCACCAAAGCCTCTAAGAGAAATGTGCCCTCATTTCTAAGGGCTAGTCCTGGGACTTATGTCTGACACAGGCAGGGCTGCTTCCTGGAAAGATGGTGGCTCTCATCCTTGCACCCTCAGAGCGCATGTATTACTCAGCTGTGTACAAAGATGGTGTCCTCCAAATGAGTCAGTGAGTGAACTGGAGTGGTCAGCTCTCTGGAGGATGGGGATGCTGGTGTACTCCTTTCCAACCTGGACTTAGGAGAGGCAGAAGGTAAGGCTGAGGGCCATTCATGCTCACAAGTCTAGGTTGGGGCCCAGTGCCCACCTATGAGGCTTTAATTATCAAGCACCAGCAGTACGATCAATGTCACACTGGGTTCTGGGAGGAGGAGCCAGAGGGGGGGGGGCTGAAGGGTGAGAAGGAATTAAGAATGTGAGAGAAGAATCCTGTGACTTGCATAACCCAATCGTCTTGTTTGCCAATGGGGACCCTGGGGCTCAAGGACAATCAAGACCATGTGGCTGCTTGACAGCAACAACAGCTCTGGAGCGCAAGTCTCCCTGCCTATCTCGACCTTCTCCTGGGCTCAGCTAGCATGCACACACCAATGCTTAATGAGTACTGACAAATAGTGACAACAAAACAAGCCTGAGACACCTAGGGACTTGAGGACAGTGTTTGTAGTGAGGACCCCCAAGGAGGCCCCCAGCAGACAAGGCTGGACCCAGAGAGGTCAACTGCCCTGCCCCAGAGGTCCTCCTGTTGGAATCTGAGCAACCCATGGATGGCCAGGCCTCCTCTCTAGACCACTGAGAACATTAACTATCTCCATCCTGCCCACCAAGCTGCCAGCACTTAGACTGGCATAAGTCCCAACATTTCCTGCCATCAGGAGCATCCTGGACACCGCGGGTGAGGGACAGAAGAGAGGCTGACCCAGGAGCAGAGCTGACACAGGCCTCTGCTAACACATTACAGACTGTCAGCCTAATAGGCCTGGAGCCAAGCGCCTGGGGGAAGATCACTTCCAATCAGGCCGGGATCTGCGGCAGCTAGACAAACCCACAGTGAAGGCAGGGAATCTGGCCTGGGAAAGATTCAGCTGAGCCCTCCTGTTTCCTCAAACAGGCTCACTCCTGCAAAGGAGAGGGAAAAATGAAAATAGAATTTTCTCTGTCATCAATGGAAGGGCCTCTCTTCCACCCTCTCATTGATGACAGAGAGGTTGGTTCCTTTGAAACACAGAGACATTTTGAGGATCAGGAAATCCTCAGTCAGTATAGCCCGGCTTCTAGTTCTTGGCTTATCCTGGTCCTCGAGGACCTCAGGCTGCAGCCACAGCCATAGACAGGACCCCTGTGGGAGCAGAATCCATTGCAGAGCCCTGGTGACCCAGGTCACAAACAACCACTTCAGTGTTCTCAAAAAAAAAAAAAAAAAAAATACAGTGACTATTCACAATTATAAAATCATTATAGTAAAAGACACATTGCCTTTGGGCCCCTTGCTTCAGAAACATACCTACGCCCTTACTCGGCCACCTTCTGGAGCAGTTCTGGAAGGCCTCTGCGGTGAGCATCAGTACTGCTCTGTTGCGGCTGCCCCACGTCCTCAGGCAGCCCACAACATTTACCTGCCTTGGTCATCTCTAATCCAGGGCCAAGATGGAAGTTATATAGTACCAGATCCAGCAAATACAGTACATAAGGACACACTATCATGTTTTTACTTGACAGAAATTGCTATAGGTGGTTGATCAATGAGATGTGAACAAAAAAATAACATTAATATTTAGGCTTAAAAATTGACATGGACATTAATCCCATCAAAATACTCAGAATACCTCACTTCAAACATGTTTATTCCTTGACCCTTGGCAAGATGTCTTTTGCTACAGTAAGTTCTTTTTTTTTTTAACTGAAATATCACCGTATTTTTCAGTCACCCCCTTCTATATTATGTTATAGAAGCCAGGCCATAACTTAGCTAAGGAAGAACTACTTTTTCAAAAACACACACATACACAAGCCATTGCACAGCGTGCTATAGTACTCAAATGGATTCCATAAATACATAAGCACCTGTTATATGCAGTGCTATGCAGGTCGGGCTGAGGCAGCATGCCTACGCTGGCCTTCTCACCTAGGCAGAGAGAAATGGAGACCATACCGTACCACTTTCTACATCTAACTATGCTGCACGGATTTGGGAGTGGTAGAGTTGAATTTGAAGTCAAGGACCTTTATCAGCTATGGGAATGGCCAGATAAAAAGTCTCTGGAAAGTCTTCAGTCAGTCACTGTACCACAGACTTCCCCTACTGTCTCTCCTGCTCTCAGCCATGAGGCTGTGGAAAAATCAGCATACACACACGCACACAGCAGCTCATACACCCAGACCTCCTGCTTCTCCCCCTTAATATGTGCAAATGCAGCTAAGTCCCCTCCAAGGAGCTGCTTCCTTACATATTAGCAGAAACTGTGACTGGATGTAAGTTTGGATCGGTGTGAAAGCCACACAGAACAGGGCTGGCACTGAGGAAGCCCTCAGTCAATGACACAGCTATATTGTCATAAAGAGGAAAATTAATAAGTGTTGGTGAGGATGTGGCAGAGACAGAGCCTTACACACTGTTGGTGAGAGTGTAAATTAGTGCAGCCATTATGGAAAACAGCAGGGAGGCTCTCAGAAGACTAAAAGCTGTCATATGGCCCAGTGATCCTACTTCTGGGTACCTGGGTGCCTTGAACTGAAATCGGTGTGTCAAGGGTACATCTGCACCCCGTGCTTACTGCAGCACTGCGCACAACAGTGAGACATGGGAACGGCCTAGGTGCCCACCCACCTATGAATGCGTTCTTAAGGACGTATATACGCATCCCGCAGATTCCATTCACCCCTTAAAAAGAAAAAAATTCCATCATTTGCAACAACATGGGTGACTGCAGAGGACGCGACACTGAGTCCAACAAGCCAGCGAGGGAGGACAGTTACCGTATCTTGGACTCTGTTATGCTTTGAATGTGGCCCTTCCAAGTTCAGGTGTTGCCAAAGTGACTGTGCTAAGACAGGGCACCTTTGGGAGGTGATTAGCTCCTCCTTTGCGAGTGAGATTAAAGCCCTTTAAAGAGAGGCCCTGTGCAGTCCGAGACAAGCTTGCGCTGCAGCATCCTATCACACAAAGGCCCAAGGCACCCTCCCTCCTGAAGATGCAGCAGTAGGGCACGACCCTGGCGGCGCAGAGCAGTCCTCGCTGGAACGCTGGAACGTTAAACCTCTCGGCGCCTTCACTTTGCATGTCTCAACCTCCAGAAGGGTAAGAAAAATAACATAAATTTCCATTCCTTCTCAGTTACCCAATCTCAGGTATTTTGCAATAGCAAAACTAAGCAAGCCAGGGTACATGAATAACTTTTCAAAGTCAAACTCACAGAAATGGAGAGAAGAATGGAGCTGTGGGAAGCCAGAGTGGTCACAAAAAGGACAAGTGTTGTTTTGGTTGAGAGGAGCAGACGCCAGTGATCAACTCCGCAGCATGCTGACTAAAGTTGACAAGGTAGTATAGATTTCAAGACTGCTAAAAGATAAGCTTTTTAAACGTTGTCACCCCAAAATAATACGTGTGTGAGGTGATGGATATGTCCATTGACCTGACTCAATTGCTCCACAGTGTGCCTATAAAACATCACAGTGTGTATCCAATAAACATAGCTTATTTATAAAGTTATTTATTTATTGACTATGAGTTAATTAGTTAACTAATTAAAATAGAACAGTAGCTATCCAGCGACGGTGGTAATGGAGAGAGTTGAACATACACTCAGGCATCTCATCTCCTTGGTTGTGTCCTCTGTGCTCCTACCTGCAGCAGATACAGGAGATGCTCACAGTTAACCCGGAGCTAAGGACCCCTAGGTTCCAGCTACTCCATGCTAAATTTTGGCCACCCTTCCTTCTGGATTCCACTAGAATCCCCTGAGAAAGACCTGAGGTAGGAGACCTCAGGACAAGGCCTGACTCTGAAACTGTGCTCCAGAGGTGTGCTGGTACCTGCTATGTGCTCAGATTTACTAAAGCAAGCAGAAAATGACTTTGCCAGTCACTTCCAAGGAAAGGAGGCTGGGAAGAATTTTAAGACTTCATTAGAGTTGTCGTTCAGGCCTCATCTTTTATACAGATGGCTTTTAACGTAAAGAATGTGTTCTCTGTTTGTCCAAACCAACAGACAAGCATGGTCCTGGCTCCCCGGCCACTCGTCCAATTGTGCAAATGCTAGAATGCAATGCACTTCTTCCAGTGATGGTGGTCAGAGCTACCGTGTCCCACTCACCATGGCCTCTGAACTTCATGACAGCTTCCTCTGCCTTCTAGACTTCACAGTAGGGATGGATATTCCCAAATCCATGGCACACATCCCCACGACCAAGTCTCAGAGAGAGGAAACTGAGTCAGCAGGGCAAGTAGGGCAAGCACTGGCAAAACTTTATGTTATAGTGTGTTATGGTTTGTGTGTATTTGTCCCCTCAAAGCCTCATACAGTCACTGGGGTGCGGTTTTAGAGTGTGCAATTCATTCATGATCCAAGGCTGGGATTACGGGTCTGAGTGCTGCTGGGATTCTGAGTGTGAGTCCTACACCCAGCCTGAGGCAGCTAGCCTGACAGCAATGGAAGGAAAGGAGAGAGGCTGGCCTCGGACGCTGCTGCTGCTGCTGCCGCTCCTCCCTTCTGCCTTTACTCTTTGCTGTTTTCTGCCACTGTGAACTGCTGCCCTGTGCCATGTGGCACTCTGCCTGGGCACCAGCTGACTATGGATTAAAACCTCCACAAACCATGAGCTAAACAAAACCTTTCCTTCCTTAATGTTGTCCCAGTAACAAGAGAAGAGCGACTGAGACACAGTGTGAAAAGGTGCAGGATGAAGTCTCCCCTGTCACTATGGGCCTAGAAAATGATTCTGAGCCTTAGCCCCCAATCTTACTCCCGGGTGCCCTTTTTGGTCCCAGCCCTAGACAGCCCCTGCTGAGCACCAGCTCAGGGAGCAGAAACACAGATCAGCCCATTCCTCAGATCCTGTTGAGATGGCGCCTTTGTCGGTTTCACCAGTCGAGTTGTCCTTTTCATTCTGCATTCCCTTCCACACGCTAGCCCTGCGGCACCCAGCCAGCCATGTTATCCCCCAAATCCTCCCTGCTCACTTGTGGCTCAGCCTGCTCCCCTCACCATGACGCCCAGCAAGAATGGCACACGGCCCCAGCCAAGCTGTCTCTGACCACTTAACCAAGCCAGACCCTTCTATCATTGGCTTCCAGGGCGCCCTGTCCTTTCCCTACAGAGCAGAATAACAGTTTGTGTTGACTGCTAGTTTCCCTAAATAATATCCACTAACTCAAATAAGTGAATGAAGGCGGGAACGTTAGGCGAGGCCAAGATAGCATAGGCTGAAGGTGTTCTGTTTCTCAGAATTCTTCACCTCCCTGAACCCATCTCATTGCCCACTAATAAGGGGGAAGCTTTTACCGCTAAACACAGGTGGGATGCATACTCTTCATAGAACGAACTGAGTCAGTACAACTATTTGAACTTTAGATTGACTAAGAAAGGGTTGGGGGACACCCAAAAATGTCTCTTCAGACTTTAAGGGGTGCAAGCAGAGGCACTGAAGGACACCCTAAATCACGCCACCTTTCTCCACGTTATTGCACCACTGCAGGGGCTATTTCATTGCACTTTTCGTGCGGCCCTAACAGAGCTCTGAGAACCACCCGGCATCACTCTAACTAGGTCCAGGACTGGGCATGTTCAGTCAAGACTAATGAATTGGTGTATTGCTTGATCATGATTGTAGAGTTGTGTTTGCCATCATAAAGGGCAGTCTATAACGTAGCTAGAGGAATAAAATATAGGATAGAAGTGAAGAGAAGAAACTATGAAGAAGCCAAGCCAGCCACCCTCTCCAGAACAGTTTTGAATCTGATCCTAATTCATTAATTCACCTGCTCCACTGTGGGTCCCAGAATGTGTCAGGAGTAGCATTGTGAACTGGGTGCAGGGGGACAAAAAGCAGAAGTACATACACAGAAAGAGCAGGCCCAGGTACAGCCTGGTAAGAGTTGCCAGTCCAGGTGATGCTAAAAACAGAGAGCAGTGCCACTTCCCCCCTGAGACAGACCAAGAGAGAGCCAGGGAGGACTTTGACCATGCATCACACTGGCAAGGGTATCCAAGGAGTCTTCCCTCAGTATTGGCAACTCTCAAACATTCTTCCATTTCTAAGGGTATGAAGCAACCCCAAAATCACCAAACAAGAGGTGTAGCCTGGCAGGAGAACAAGAGGACCATCAGGATGGGCTGGCAGAGGGGGAACATTCAGGCCACACTCACTAGAGAAAGGAGAGGAGAGGAGCAGACACTGCCAGAGAATGCTGGAACCCAGAGAGCTCACAGTAGGAGAAGAAAAGAGAGATAAAATCCTCCTTCTCTCACACTGTCCAGAGACACAGCAAATTCTAATAGGAAGACTTGCAGGGAAACCAGCAGAGAAAGAAACACAGAGGAAGAGAGAGTTAAAGTCAGAGACAGGCCAGGCGTGGTGGTGCACGCCTGTAATCCCAGCACTCGGGAGGCTGAGGCAGGAGGATCGGTATGAGTTCGAGACCAGCCTGGGCTACAAAAGTGAGCTCAAGGCCAGCCTGAACTGCATAGTGAGACCCTGTCTCAAAAAGACAAAAAAAAAAAAAAAAAAAAGTCAGAGACAGAACATAGGAGTTCGCTGGGGAGAAGTCATCACCCAGGTCATTCCTAGGCATGTCAGGGGCTCTTATGAGTGGGCACAGCCTTGTCCCCAGTCCTGGACAGCGTCCATCTCCCTAGGCGAGGAGCTCACTGTCAAGATCTTAGAAGGCTCCTAGATTTTATCTACTTGTAAGGTAACAAGGTTTCTACTACAGTGTGATGAATGCTGGCAAAAGACCTGGGACTCCTGGGCCAGAAACGAAGAACTCTGATGCTCACAACCCAGGAAGCGCATGGATGTCACATTTGCAGGGGTTCCTTACCCTTGCCCAAGCTCATAGTGGCCATGGGAGGGGAACCTGGTGAATGCCACACATGCAGTGAGTTCCTTCACACCTGAGAGACCTTGGGCTTGGGAAACACAAACCTTTTTAAATAAGCATAAACCTGTGTGACCTTGGCCCTAGAAGAGGTCATTATCTATACTCTAGTGAAAAATAAAAATATCTGCTTGCTCCAGCACTCTTTGCCATACAAATACCCCAGGTAATAGTCTTGAACAAAGGCCACAAGTGCCTCTGCTCACATGTTGTGCAGACATCCAGGAAGCCCCTGGAGGATCCTCTCATGATGCCCATGAGCTACAGAGTTCTACCTCCCATGACACCTTCTATCTGGTCCCGATAAAACCCAAGGATGGAGAGAGCAGGAGTGCTTGGTGATGAGAAAGTCCTGGAGCCTAACCTTGAGAGAGTCAGTGACAGCCTCACTCATGGGATGGTTTGTTCTGAGGAACACTTAGAGCGTGCTCAGCCAGAGGGCAGAGCAGCAAGAAACTGCACATGAGCTAATGAAATCCCTCTGCATCCCCAGCAGCAAAGATGATCTAGTTTTTTGTTTTTTGTTTTCAGGTTGCTTAAGATGAGTCATACTCCTTGGCTGCTGAATGAATACTCCTGATTGACCTCAATCTCTTCCCACTCTGTAGCTCACACCCACCCTCGACCCCAACCCCCATTACTGGCAGCCCAGTGACCCAAACAAACGCTTGAGGATGCTGCCTTCCAGGTTCACAGCCAGGGTATCCAGAAGGGGGAGGAGGCATGCCCTGAGATAACTTCGCCCTGTAAGTGATTGGCAGGAGAAAATGAGATGTCAGGACATCTGCTTTATCTCTCAGGAGCACAAAGTTGGCCAGCAGCTCCCAGACCCTGCCCTGGAAAGCAGCAGACAGCCATGGTGGCGAGTTCCCAGCCTCCTCCCTTTCTGCTGCTCACCTGCCCAGCACCCAGAAGCAGTCTCAGGTGAGACACTCTTCTGACTTACACTCTCCTAGTCGTAAGTCACAGCCCAGCACCAGCCCTCACAGAATTTACATCGGGGATGCTCATGTCACATTACGGGAGAGTCCCCACCCCCCACAGTCATCTCCCAGTATCTCTGTAGAGGTTTCGACAAACCCCTAATCCTCTCCTCCTCTCCCCACGATCTCTTAAATAAATGTTATGTGATCAGTTACAACACTGCCCTATTTAATTGATTTATATGCACTTTAGAAAGCTTTACACTGCATAGGAAACACATTTATCATAAGGCTTGATTGAATTGCAGAAAGGAGAAGGGAGAAAGGGAATTAAAATTTATTGAACACTTATTATGTGCCAGGTAATGCACAAGGCACTTTACACACATTATGGACTTTAATCTTCACCACAGCTCTGTGAAGTATTTCTTTTCTCCCTGTTCAGCAAATGAGGACACTGAGCTCCACTGAGGTGAAGGACTTGGCCAAGATGACAAAGCCATTAGCTGGAAGAAGCAGGATTTGCTTTCAGACTTGTCTGACTCTGAGCCAACAAAAAAGCATAAATGAGGACTGCGGCCTTCATTGGAACATCATTTCATGGAGGGCGGTTTGTCCTATCCACCTCCAGCATCTTTATCTATAACTGAGTGTTCCAGCATGTGCCATTTGACACCAAAGGGAATGGACAGTCTGGGAAGAGGAGTTATCCAAAGCTTTTACAAAGCCTCAGAGTTTATCTGCAGACATTAGCACTTTCAGAAAAATTTAGCTGTTAAAAAAAAAAACTCGCTTAAGCAATTTCTATTCAATATTCTTGTGACAGGGTCGAGAAAACGTTAATCCATTCAATCTGTATTTATGGGAAAGAATGCACCACGTGGGGACCCCAAGACACAGCAAGGAACCTGCTGCTCAAGGTCCCTTGAAGCTCACATCCACGAGGCCAGAGAGATGGGCAAAATCTGCTCAGTCCCAAGTAGGTGAATTGCTGAAGCTGAGCACCAACAGAAAAGAGCATTTTCTTCTATACGAGAATTATAAAACAAAGCAACTGTGAAAATAGGTAACTAAACAGAACTGATTCTCAGGTGCTTTCATTTATTTAAATTATCGTGGAAAGAAATAATAAGTTGTTCTAAAGTCAGCAGAATGAAACTTTGTTGTGATTTCTCATACAATGAGCTGGTCAAGTCTCACCAAAGAGTTCCCAAAAAAAGATGGGTTTTCACCTTTTAAAATAATCAGGACACTCGGGACTGTACAGAAAATGTAATGACCACTCCAGCTGCCACCATTTTATCAAATGTGAGCGTCAAATTTTGTGTGGCTTCGAACTAACAACAAAACTGCAGCGGCAGGTACTCAAACGGATTGCCACAGGAGGAGGGCCCCAAATGGGTTCCTGCTCACAGGATGGACCTGGAGCTGAAGCATATGGCGGAAGCACTGGCTCCCACTCCCTCCATAGATGGACTCAGGGACTGGGGACTGACAGGAACTCCAGTGACACAGTAGGACCCTGGCTACAAACAGACAGGATTAGGGCTCAGTAAAGTCTGAAGCAACAGTAACAACATGAGCCAATATGAGTAAGTTAAATGAACCATCTTTGTGCTTAGAATAGAAGGGTTTGGGGCAGCACACACACACACACACACACACACACACCTATTACTTTTTTAAGTAGCTAGGGAGAGATCCAACCACAGAAAACTAATCCCATTCTCTAAATCGAGAGACAAAAATTAGACCAAAACCCACCCCAAATCTACCTACAATCTTGGCTAGAGTACACATTCTGGGATCAGACTCGGACCTACCACAGAACCATAGACACTAGAGGAATCTCACCATTTTTATTTTTCCCTATCTGATGAGTGTTCTTACTGGTAGTTAGCTGGGTTGCTGGGATTTGCTTTTGAGTATATTTGTTTATTTGTTTGTTTGTGCTGTTGCTTTTATTTGGGTTTTTCCATTTTTGTTTTTTCTTTTTCTCTCTTATTTTCTTCCCTCTTTTGTTTTTCTTTTGTTTTATTCCATATGTGGTTATTATTGTTTACTATTTTTTTCTTTTTGTATTTTTCTTTTTTACCTTCTTTTCTTTATCAATCATGATCTAAGTCTCTAAACTTTCTCTGTGTTATTTTATTCATCCTATTCCTCTCCGCAACTGTCTTGCTTGATTTTATGAGGCTTTCATATAAGTAAACACTGTTGCTTCTCTTTCTACTTCACTTCAATACTCCTAGGCTTTCTCTTTCAATCCCTCCCTCTTGTATCCTACAATTACCCAAAACTTGGGTAAGTATCATATGTACACCACAGTCACTCCTACCACATTTAACCTTATTCACCTCTCTATTCTGTCCCCTATCCCTCTTAAACCCCTCCAACACACACACACACACACACACACACACACACACACACACAAAGGGTAAAATCCCCTGCTAAGTATAAAAACATTGCATATAAGTTCTTGGAATAAGTTGGATTATATTATATAACTATAGAATTTGTGTGTATGGTTAAAGAAATCAGGAGAATATTTACCAGAATCTGTCAATAGCCAGGTTGTACTTGACTCTTGGTTGTTGCTAACTGTACTACTTTCACCAAGATGTTATACTGCTTTCTCTGCTGTACTATAATACTACAATAATAAGGGGTCATAACCATCACCGTAGTCCAGTACCAAAGGGATGCGTCTTCAGTAAAACTGATTCAGCTTCACATTCTTAATAGATTGTGATGGTAGGCTCCTAGGACAAACATAAAAACCAAGAACCACCTATATCTATAAGACAATCTGAGGAAAAGTCATCTCATAGGAAAACCTAGACACCAAGAATAAAACTATGTAGTGTAAGAAATCTACAAGCATGAAAACAAAATAAAAATAGGAAATGACAAGGGGAAGAAGTAAAATGCAACCCCAGATGCCCAGCCCACCAAGGACAAATCCAGAGTACAAACAGAAGAAATAAGAGGCCAGTTACTAGAACTCTCTGAAATGATAGCAGCAGAAGTGGAAAAAAATGGAAGAGCCCATAGAAAAAACAATATTTAAGGTGAAAAATGAAATAACAATCAAAATGAAAGGCATTAAAGCAGACACAGATTTTTTTTAATGGAGGAGCTTAGAAAAGTGATAGAAACCATGAATATCTAACATAGACAACAAATGGAATCAATGTAACAAATTCAAAAAGAAATCTAGGTAATTGAAAACTTCACCAAATGTTTATACAGTATATTGAATGAAGGCACGGATAGGATATCAGACCTAGAAGACTGGACTAACTACCAGGGAAAAAAGATATTATAAAAATAGCAAGGGAGCATGAAAAATCGATCCAATACCCACAAAATGAAGCAAAGAAGAAAAACATAAAATTGATTGGAGTCAGTGAGAAAGGTAGAGGCAGTGCAAAAGCCATTAAAAACCACTTCACAGAAATAATGACTAAAGACTTTCCAAACATGGATAAAGGATTTGACAAACAAATAAATAGCATATAGAACTCCAAACAGCCATGACCAAAATAAATCTCCATCAAGACATACTATAATCAAGATCCCAGAAATTCAACACAAGAACAAAATATTAAAAGCAGCTAGAGAAAAAGTCAGCTACAAAGAAAACCTATTATAATCACAACAGATGTCTCAGTACAAGCCCTCAAATCAAGGAGACCATAGGTTAAGGTATTTCAAACCCTCAATTCAAACAATCTTCAGCCCAATTGATGTACTCTGCAAAACTATCTTTCAAAATCAATGGAGAAGTAAGATACTTCAATGACAAAGAAGAGATGAAGAAATTCATGATCACCAAAGCAGATCTGCAAAAAATCTCTGAAGGATATATTAGCAAGAGATAATAAAGACCACAGACACTAACAGGAAGAAACCACCAAGCAAGGCATCCAATTAAACAGAGGAGAATGAGAGTCAACAACAGGAAAATAGCAAGAAAGGAAAAACCAATACATATCTCTTATAACCATTAATGTAAATTGTCTCAGTTCACCAATCAAAAGAAGGAGACTAGTAGAATGGATCAACAAAAAGACCCATAAATATGCTACATTCAAGAAATACATTTAACCCAAAAAGAGATTCACAGACCAAAAGATGAAGGATGGAAAACAATTCTCCATGTCATAGGAACTCAAAAAAATAAAATAAAATAAACCAAGGAGAGTTACTATTCTATTTGCAAACAATGTAAACTTCAAGTTAAAACTGATCAAGAGAGATAAAGATGATCACTACATACTTATTGAGGGAAAACTCCAAGAAGAAAAGATAATAATCATTAACATATATACATCAAACACCTGTACACCTCACTTTACACAACAAACATTAACAGATGTGAAAAACAAAATTAACAGTAGCACAGGTATAGTGGAGGGCCTTAATACCCCTTTCTTACAAATAGATCAACTACACAAAAAATTCAACAAAGGAATAAGACAATTAAATGAAGTTTGTGAACAAATGGACTTAGTAGATGTCCACAGAGTGCTCCACAGCAAAACATAAGAATACATATTCTTTTCAGCTGCACATGAGATATTCTCCAAAACAAACCCATAAAACATATTTAAGCAAATGTAGAGGAATTAAAATCATTCCATGCATACTATCTGACCATAGTACAATGAAACTGGAAATCAGTGACTAAACCAATCACAAAAACTACATAAACACATGGAAATTAACACACTTCTGAATATGCAATGGGTCACATAGGAAATTAAGGATAAAATTAAATAGTACAAACAATTAAACAAAAATGTCAATATACATACCAAGACTTATGGGACACAATGAAAGCAATCCTAAAAGAGAAACTTATAGCAATAAACTCTCACATCAGGAAAACAGAATAAGCTCAAATAAACAACCTAAGACTATCCTAAGACTGATTTTGAACCTAAGACTTCTAGAAAAAGAACAAGTCAAACTGAAAGCTCATAGGACAAGCAAGGTGACTCAGCAGTCTAAAGTGCCTGCTTAGGCAACCACGGGGACTGTAGTTCAATCCCCATGACCACATGCTGCGCCAACCCCACACCCAGGGCAGACTGAGCTGGCCATAACATAAATAAATAAAGTTAAAAAAAAAACCTGAAAACTCATGAAAGGTAGGAAATTATAATGATAAGAGCAAAAGCTAATGCAATTCAGACTAAGAAAACAATGTAAAGAATTGATGAACTGGAACATTGATTCTTCAAAAGAATTAATAAAAGTGGCAAACCATTAGCCAACCTCTTCAAAAAGAGACAAGAAGAAACACAAATTCAAGAATTAGGAATGAAAATGTGGAAACACAACAGGTCCTACAGAAATTCAGAAAATCATTAATGCCTGTGTACCTACATTCTAATAAGATGGAAAATGCAGACAAAATGGACAGATCCTAGACACATCAAATTGCCATAACTAAATCAAGAAGCTATAAAAATTCTAAATAATCTGATAGCAGTCAATGAAATTGAAAATGTCATTAAAAATTTACCAATAAGGAAAAATTTAGGTCTTGATGGATTCACTGTTAAATTTTACAGGAAATTTAGAGAAGAATTAATGCTACTAATGTTTAAACTCTCTAAGAAAGTTGAAAGAGAAGCAATACTTCCAAAATCATTTCTGGAGACAAGTATTATCCTGATTCCCAAACCAGAGAAAAGCTCAGCCAAAATAAACTATAGGCCAGTGTCCCTATTGAACATAGATGTAAAAATACTCAATAAATACGAGCAAGCAGAATGCAGAAAATCATTAAGAAAATTATAAACCATGACCAAGTGGGATTCATCCCAGTTATGCAGAGATGGCTCAATAAACACAAATCAATAAATGTAACACACTACATCAACAGAACCAAAGATAAAAATCACATGATCATCTCAATTGATGTAGAAAAAGCTTTTGACAAAGTTCAATACCCATCTATGACTTTAAAAAACCTACAAAAAATAGGAATAGAAGCTCTTTTCTTAGTCTGATAAAAAGCCATCTATGACAAATCAACAGCTAATATCATACTAGATAGTAAAAAACTAGTTTGCCAGTGAGATAGCTCAGCAGACTAAGTGCCTGCTTAGGCAAACACAGGGACTGGGGTTTGATCCCTGGCACCACATGCAGCACTGGTCCTGCCCTCAGGCACCCTGAGCTGGTCACCGAGTCTGGATATGGTAGTGCATGACTGTAATCCCAATGCTGGAGAGGCTGAAAATAGGAAGATCACAACAAGTCCAAGATGCCTAGTAAGATCCTGTATCAAATACATTTTTTAAGCCAGCAGAATGGCTCAGCGGTCTAAAGCGCCTGCTTAGGAAAGCTTAGTTGGCTACAGTGACCGTGGCTCAATCCCCAGTACCACATGCTGCACTAGCCTTGCCCCCAGGGCATGCTGAGCTGGCTGTATAAATACATTTTTAAAAAGTCGAAAGCTGAAAGCTTTCATTCCAAAATCAGGAAGAAGACAAGGATGTCCACTATCATCACTTCTATTCAACATAGTTCTGGAAACATTAGCCAGAGCAATTAGAGAACAGAAAGAAGTAGGAACAAAGACAGGAAAGGAAGAAGTTAAATTATCATGATTTGCAGATGATATGATACCCTACATACAAGACCCAAAAGCTCCACCAAGAAACTTGTAGATTTAATAACAAAATTCAATAGTGTAGTTGCATACTAAGTCCATGCTCAAAAATTAGTATCATTCCTATACATAAGCAACAAACTCACTGAGAGAGAAATTAGGGAAACTGCACCCTTTACAACAGCATCCAAAACATGAAATATTTAGAAATTAACCTAACAAAGGGGTAAACGATCTATATGTTGAAAACCTCAGTACTCTCAAAGAGGAGATCACAAAAGAACCCACAAAATGGACAGATGTCCCTTGTTTATGAATAGGAAGAACCAACATAGTGAAAATTGCCATACTCCCAAAATTATTATACAGAGTTAATGCAATTCCAACCTTAGCATACCTCACAGAACTAGAAAAAAAAAATTCCTAAAATTCATTTAGGACCAGAAGAGACCTAGAATAGCAAAAGAAATTCTGGACAACAAAGACAAGTCAGGGGGCATCACAAGCTCTGACTTGAAATTATACTACAAAGCTACTGTGATAAAATCAATGTGGTATTGTGTTTTCATTTTATTTGTTTTTGTTTTTTGTATTGTAGGGAAGGGTCTACAGGGTGTTCAGGGTCTCACTACTAGATTAGACTCCTAGCGATCTGCCTGTATACAGCCTCCTAAGAGCTGGGATTACAGGAGCATGTCACCCAGTCTCAATTGCCACCTCAACACACCCCAGAGGTGGGACCAGCACAGCAGGCCCAGGGCTGAAATCCCTAACCCCTGCATTGTGGCATTGTGTTTTTAAAACAAATAACAAAGACCTGATAATGAATGGACTAGAATAGAAGAAGCAGATGCAACTCCAAACACACTAACCAACATTATCTTGGACAAAATAGCCAAACATGTTCACTGGGGAAAAAAAAAAAGATAGTTTCTTTAAAAAATAGTGCTGGAAAACTGGCTTTCCACACACTAAAAACTAAAACAAGACCCGTGTCTATGACCATGCAACAAAATAAAGTCCAAATGGATCAAATATCTAAACACTAAAGCAGAAGCACTAAATATAGTGGAATAGAAAGTAGGTAGGAATCTTGAAGATATAGGTGTAGGCAGAGACTTCATGAACAAAACTCAGACTACCTGAGAAATACTACACAGAAATAACAGATAGGATCTCACTTTGTTAAAAAGCTAGTGCACAACAAAAATTATCAGCAAAGTAAAAGACAACCCACAGAGTTGGAAAAATTTATAGCTAGCTATCCCTTAGATAAAAGAACTATATCTAGGACATATAAAGTATTAAAAACAATCAAGCCTCTAAAATTCAAAGATCTAACCCAAAAAGGGGCATCTGAGATGAATACACATAATCTCAGATGAAGAAATACAAATGGCAAATAAACACATGAGAAAGTGTTCAACATCATTGTTCACCAGAGAGATGCAAACTGAAACAACCCTGAGATTCCATCTTGCCCCAGAAGGCATGGCTATCTTCAGGAAATCAACTGGTAACACATGCTGATGGACTGGCATGGAAAAAGGAGCGCTTCTGTACTGCTGGTGGGAGTGGAGACTGTGTGACTGCTGTGGGAATCAGTGTGGAGATTCTTCTAAACACTGGGACTGGAGGTCCCATTTGTCTAAGCTACTTCCCTCTGTGTATTTTTCCAGAAGAATTAAAAACATCATACAATAGCAATATATGTTCACCCAATTTTTTTTAGCAGCCCGACCTATAATAAGCTAAATCTTGGAAACAACCTAAATCCCCATTAATTGAAGAATGGGTAAAAAGATTTTATATATATATATATATATATATATATATATATATATATATATATATATATATATATATATATATGTATATATATATACTACTTATCCATTAAGAAATATCAACTTGAAACTCTCATAGGTAAATAGATGCAAAAACTTAAGACCATACTCATGAGTGAAATAAAATAAGACCTACATGTGTAAATACCATATTATCTCATTAGTGTGAGAAACTTAAAGAGTAAAAAAAGATCCAAAATGTACACTATATGTATAGAAAACAAATAAGTATATATTATGATAGTAAGATATAGAAAGATAGATAGATAGATAGATAGATAGATAATTACACAGCTACTCTCTCCTAGTTCATTTAAAGGAAAATTTTAGAGCCAGCCAAACAGCTCAGCAGATTAAAGCATCTGCAAGCAAGTGTAGGAGATGGGGATTTGATCCCCAGCCTGCTGGACCAGCCCCACCCCAAGGGCACACTGAGACAGCAATTGAAACTGGGCATGGTGGCACATGCCTGTAATCCCAGCTCTTAGGAGGCTGTAAACAGGCAGATCAATGAGTCCAATCTAGTAGTGAGACCATGAACACCCTGTGCACCCTTCGCTACCAAAAAAAAAAAAAAAAAAAAAAAAGAAAGAAAAAGAAAGGAAAATTTTATGCTACTACTTATGCTACTATCTTATGCCTATATGACTATAATAATATACAAGGTATTAATTGTTACTGTTCTACTAGCCTATATGAAACTCTGGTCTATTATTTTTTTTTTCTGTTTAACGTAAAAAAAATTATCAACAAGAAGCTGTGCTTTTTGTGTTTGTTTGTTTAAAAGACCAGCAGACATTTTTCTTTTTGCTTGTTTAAGCTTCATTTAATTCAAGCTCCAATCTGCCCCTCTTTGATTGCATTTCCAAATCCTAAATAAAAGTGATAACTCTTTCTGCCAATTGTAACAAACTGCTGGTGCCAGTTATTGCTTTCTGCAAAAAAAAAAAAAAAAAAAAAAGCTTTTAATACTTAGCTGACAGCTTTATCCAAAAGCAGGGAGAAAACTCTGGCCTTTCAAAACCATCCGATGTATTTGTAACAACCTCTTTACTGAGTTCATGTATCTTCTTTATTGTTCTTCATAAACAGGCTATTGGATCTCTCTAGCTTGCAATGTGAAAAATGAAAGAATTTCCTCCCATCCATGCCTCTCTTATCTCATAATTGTTTTGTTCTGAGAGGTAGGGGAGATCTGTATAAATGTCTCTGCTATTTTATGTTGTCCTCTCCAAGCCCATTCATGCTTTTCTCCAGGGCTTTTGACTCCTTCTGCTCTATTTCTGCCTGAGCCTGAATCTGCTTACTGTTCTCTGCACCAAACCCCACTCTATTGTTTGAGATTTTATTTCAGAGGGTTAGGCAAGAAATGTAACAGTCAAAATCATTCTCCAAGCCACTTTGCAGCCTGTCTGAGCTGGGTAAGTCACAAGTAGAGGTGCCCAAGTGGCACTCCCCAGACCTCCCAGGGACACTCTGGTTTCTTTTCGCGATGTCACCTGGCTGCTGCTTCCCTTCTTCCATCTGCTGTGGCTTTACAGGCTCCTCGCCTCTCAAGCTCCATCCTGTCAGTCTGCTGGTAAACCTAATGTCTTCCCAGCACAGGAAGAGCCCTTGTCAGCGACAGCCAAGACTGAGAGTGCGCAGAAGTACTTACTGGGAGGAGGTGGAATTTGGTAAATGCACTGCAAATATAGAAGATGCACACTCCACGAAGAGGGTCTGGAGGGGGGAAAGCAGCAACTTTCCCTAAACCTTGATTCTTCTGTGGTAGGCAGTGGGGTGAGCATCTCAGCCCTGAAGCTCTCTGCACAAAGGCCTGAGCAGTGAGTGGGTGAGCCTCATGAGGAAAGTGGCTGTGGTAATGCTAGGTACAGATGGCCCCCAAATCTCAGAGGTTTACAACAACAGGAATTTATTTCTTTTCACCCTTGGGTTGGGAGGTCAGCGAGGGTTGGCTGGACCTGGCCAGGCTTGGGTTCGGTCTACTCTATGAGTCTGTTCATTCAGGACCCATGGTCATGCAGGATAAAGTTATCTCATGGCAGAAGCAGGCAAATATCAGCACAATCAGTGATGCCCTCCCCAGGTCCCATGTGCTGGCTACGTGGCCAGACCCGAATGATGAGACAAATGAGGATACACCATTGTGAGGAGGAAGAAAGAGTGAACATTGAGAGCCATGTGTGGTGGCACACGCCTGTAATCCCAGCACTCAGAAAGCTGAGGCAGGAGGATTGTTGCAAGTTTGAGACCAGCCTGGGCTACAAAATGAGCTCAAGGTCAGCCTGAACTTCATAGCAAGACCCTGTCTCTAAGAGACAAAAAAAGAAAAGAATGAATATTGCACATATTATTTCTTCAGTATTAATCCAACCAGCTGCTAATGACAGGTTGGAGTAGGGGATATGTACAGGGCCAGAGAGATCTACTATAAAAATCATTTTTGGGGGTGGGGACATTGTCAGGCTAAGAGCAACTATAAATGTCAACTAGCACCACATACCCCCCAGAAGTTTATACCTGTGGTGATGGGGAGATCCCTTCCTTGATGGCAACCCACCCTACACACACACAAAAAAAAAATCTCCTTCCATACTATGGTGGCATCTCTGGTGCTTGTGGGTATTTCCTAGGGATGCTCAGACCTTCCCTTCTCTAAGCAAAGGGCCAACAGCAAGTTGCTTTTGTACAAGTTGCATGGTTTTAAGTCACATTTACTCCATGTGTGCATGCCATGTTGTTATCACATTTTTTGCTGAGAACCCAGACTTGTGCCCAGAGCTCTGAAACATCGATCACAGAGTGACAGGTTATGTCTTACTCAGATAAGATTGGGCATGTTCAGGGTGCTAGGGTCACAGTTTTATCTTACTCAGGTTAAACTTAAAGTCACCTGAAGTCAAGAACATTCTTAGACCCATTGCTAAGCTACTCACCAAACCAATAGTCAGTGGACTTGTGACATGACATACATCCCACTACATGCTAGAGATACTCAGGAAGACAAATACAACAAGGCCCTGGCTTTGACGAAGACTACTTGGAGAGACAGATCATGGATAAAGAAAAAGAGAACGAGAAGGAGGAGGACAAGGAGCAGAGCTACTTCTCAGCTGAGATCTGAAGCACAGAAAGGAAACTGACCCAGGAAAGACAAGGAGGGTCACTCAGGGGACTTGGCCTGCACAGGGCCTTCCTGGAGAAAGAAGAGCCTGGGATATTCAGAAGGTGAGGCAGACCAGATAAGGAGGCACCAAGCACAAAGCAGCACTAGGGCAAGGGGAAGATCAATGGTTGTGGCTGACCGGACAGGAACAGAGCTCATTCAGAGGACAGCGGGAAGCCAACAGTACCTTTGCAGGGTGCAATATAACTCGAATTCTCAGCAACCTCTCCAGGGACCCTGGGCAGGTCTTTACAGAGAAAAGGCCTAAGTGCAGAATTTTATTTTGTTCCCATGGAGTTTCTCTTTGTTAAATTAAGGCCCTTGATTCAGATCATCAACCAACAAATCAGTTTTCCTTCTAGAGAAAAAGTGGGGGCTAAGAGGAAGTATCACTATAAGGGGGTAAACCACAGCCCTCAGGTGGATCAGCTGAGGTAGAAAAGTGCAAAAACTTGATAGGACTTTAGATGCAGAGCTTGCGGGGACCATGATTTGCAGGATCAAACACTTCATCTTCCAAACCAGCCAACCCAGTGGCTAGGGGCACAGGCCCAGCGATGAGGCCTGGATATGCAGAGCTATCCATTCAGGGAACCAGAAATAAAAGCACCCAACCTAGGACAAGGCAGAGCTTCTGCCTGCCCACAAATACTCCTGGAGTATGGGCCTACCCAGCCCGGAAGAACAAGGTCTGTGTCCTGCTTCCGCAGGCCTCCTCGCTGTGCTGTTCAGGACCGTTGGCTCAGTAGGCTAGGATTACACAGGACGATAGTATTCCCTCTCTGCCTTTCCTCACTCACCACCACCACTCCCGGCAGCACTGGCCACTGTGTGGGCCTAGAAGACAAGAAAAACATGTATGAAGTGTCCTTAAGACACAGGACAGTGGACAAGCAGCTGCAAAGAAAGGAGCTATCAGCACAGATAAGGCACATCATGGCAGTTCTGGGGACAGCTGGAGGCTTGGCAAAATCACAAACAAGTAAGGCCCTGGGATGCACAAGAAGCACACTTGCCGTCTGCCTGGGCCCTTCCTTGCCTTCTACCCCTTGCAGTCTTGGCCTTGAAGGGTCTCTGTCATTTCTTCAAGTCTCGTCCTTCCTCTTTCTGATTGTGCCCTCCTGACTTTAACTGAAAGATACTGGAATTCAGGTGGTGAAACCTGAATTAGAGAAGGGTGAAATCTCAAATTTCACTATCATATTGCTCAGGAGAAGAGGAAAGGTTTTAGACCAACATTTATATAATCCTATCTTTAAAATATATTAGCTAGGGCTGGCAAGATAGTTCAGTGGACTAAGCACATGCTTAGGCAAGCACAGGGACCAGTGTTCAAAACCTGGTACCACATGCCATGCTGGCCCTGCCCTAGGCGCACCGAGCAGGCCACCAAGGCCAGGCATGTTGGTGCATGCCTGTAATCCCAGCACTGGGGAGGCTGAAAACAGGAGGATCACTGCCAATCCAAGCTGCGTAGTGAGACCCTGTACAAAATACATAAATTAATAAGTAAATAATAAATAAATAAAATATACTAGCTAGGGCCCAGGACACAGTGTGCTCAGTGTCACAAGTACCTGCCTGGTAAGTGCAAGATCCTGAGTTCAATTCCCAGTACCAAAAAATAAAAACATAAAAAAATAAATACAGTATATTAGCTATTAGTATAAGGGGGAAATTTTTTTTAATCTATTTTGTTTATTTATTTGGTACAAGGTCTTACTACACAGTTCAGACTCATAGTGATCCTCCTGTCTCAGCCACTGTAGTGTTAGGATTACAGGGGTATGCCACCTCACCCGGTCTGGGTGCCCTGCTCAGCATGCCCAGGGCAGGGCCAGAATGGCACATGGCACTGGGGACTGAACCCAAGTCCTTACACTTGCCAGGCAGGCGTTTAGACCGCTGAGCTATCTCACCAGCCCCAATGGGAAAATATTTTATAGGCGTGTTGTACAGAGAGAAAAATGCCTGGCAAATCTTTAAAAGTTCATGCCCCACCCCTTCTGTACTTATGGGGCCTTCTGTTAGACACTAAAAAATAGGCAAGCAGAGTATATTAATTTAATGCAACTGATTTAATTTTCTTTCCTCATCCTCTCTTTTTTTTTTACTGTTATCTGTATTTTCTCATTTGAAAAATGAACACTTAATGATACTATATCCCAAAAGAGATGGTTTCCAAGCCAGGCTTCCCTTTCTGCATTCTTGAGTTCTGTTGCATCAGCAAAGCACACTGGAACTTCCTCTGTAGCCGGTGGACCTGAGTCTTCCTCTCCCTACCCGTCCCTGTCCCCAGTGTGCCCTTACCAGTAGATAACAATTCTCAACCACAGGTAAGGTGCAAATCAGATACGGGTTGGTTCTATGCCTGCTGATGACTCACTGCTCTCTGCCCTCTTCCTTGCAAGCCTCGTAAGGGAAGAATCCTGGTACTGGCCTCCAGGTTGTTACCAACAGAAGCCACAGATGGGCAAAGCATAGCTCTCTTGGTGTTAACAACCCTGAGCTTCAAATGCCCCTGGCTCTCAATTCCTTGAACGTTCACAGTCCTCCTTGCCGTTTTGAGCAAGCAGCTACCAGCAGGCCTTTGGAACTCCTCTGGCCTTCAAAGATGGCAGCCAACAGGATGGTGGCTCCTGGTAGCTCTCTGTTGCTCTCCATCCTTCTCTGCTATTAAACACCTTCTGTGTTACCAGCCCCGGAAGCTGGCCGTTTCTGACGTCAGTGACCTTCAGTGTTATAGCTTTTGGTATGATTGGTTTGGCATAATCTACCTGAGATAGAAATCATGAAAAGACCAAAAACGTATGCCATCTAGAAGAGGTTCTGTTAGTGCGTACCATGCAGCATGGGGAAGTGTGCAGACTAAATCTACTAAGGATAGGAGATGTCTGCTTATTAAGGGAACAGACAAGCTCACGCATGCAGTGTTGAACTCTGGTCATGATTAAGGGAGGGGCCCTTCAAGTACTTAATTGAAGAGGGCTGAGGGGCAAAGGGTCCTAGAAGAACTGTAGGGCAGAATCCTCCGGGATAGAACCAAGACTACAGCCAGTTACCACCAAAGCAGATCTCTACAGGTGCAGTCATGGGACACCTTATGCAGCCAGCCTAAGCAAAGCCTTTGCAAAACTTTTTGAGCAGTTGAGGACAAGTTGAAGCACCTTTTTAGGAGCATCAGGCCCCTCTCTCTCCTGGCTCGCCCTCTGTGCTCAGATGAAGCCCTTCCAGCTGGGACAGACAGCTGCGTGGGGTCCCATCATGGCACAGAGGTAATGTGTCTCTTGGTTCATGCAACACTGGAGAGGCAGCAGAAGGGGTAAATGGAATTTCTGCTCAATGAGTTGATGATAATAACAAATAAATCCTTTTTCTCCAAAGACTCAAAATCTGTTGGCTGATTTCAATACTCCAAATTATTCATTTAAAAATCCTCCCTACAGACATGATGTGGGTGAGGGATTAGTAATCATTAACCCCATTTTGCAGATGGGGAAATCAGGGCCCAGTGGGAGCTGGAGCTCAAAATCACTGGTAGACTGGGTGTCCTGTCTCCCTGGCCACACCGCATTTAGAGAGAGAGAAGGTCATACACCCAAGCTACCACAGCAAGCACAGAACCAGAACTCCATTTGTAGCATCCCAGGGGTCCATGCTAAGTCACCGACCACTCACTGCGTTCCTCATTCCGCACTGAGCTCCCTGAGGTCCAGCCTAGGAGATCCTCTTCCTCCTCCTCTGCCCTCCCAACTCCAAGCAGATTGAGGGCAGGATGCACATACTACTTCTGCCTATACACACGGAAGGTGCTCAGAGCAGGGTGCTCCAAAGCCTCCAGTACTTGGTCATGAACGATGGCCCATCAGCTGAGCTCCACAAGGATGACTTCTCTAGCTCAGGCTCTTCCATTGGGCAGGAGAGCCTGCCTTCCTGGACAGGCTGCAGGGCCATCCTTCTTCTGCTCTGCCTCTGACTGTAGAAGCTCCCAGCCTCCAGGTAACCATGGTAATCACCAGCATTAACCATAGCAGTGACAGGAGCCTCAGCAGGCCCACTCTGACCTGCTCCCACTGCAGATGGTCACTGTCTTCCTGCTGCTTCTGTGGGGAGCCATAGGCAGGCATTTGGGCCCAAGCCATGCCCCAGCTTGCTGCTGCCTGCTGCAGAGGAGGAAAGGCAGTCTGTCCATCTGGCCCAAGTCAGTGCTAGACAGAGAAGCCTCCTGCCAACTGTAGCAGGGTCTGGGTCAAACAAGGTCTAGGACATGGTCTACAACATTAGGGGCCATGTCAGGGAGGCTGACCAGGGCTTATTCGCTGAGCACTACATGACCAGGCATAGCCTGCCTCTAAAGCAAACACCTCAGGAGACCAGCAAGACCTGAGCAGTGAGAGTTTCTCATGCCCAGAAGTAGTGGCAACCACAACCACTTTCCACACCCTTCACCTTATGCCTTGCCAAGAAATCACAGCAGAGCCTAAACTGGCAAGTTACCACTCTGGCCCCCAACCCTACCCCGTGCCCATTAGCTCTGCTGGCCCATGGTCTAAGTTCTGAGAGCCAAGTCTCCCTGTTTTCTGGTGTCTGCCATCAACAACACCCCCTGCAAGTATGACCTCACCTTATTCTTCTGTCCTCTTCCTGCTATTAAGCATTAAATTGCTTTTCCAAGGTAGCACATGGCTGGGCCTGTGAGCCCAGAGCCCTGTCCTCCTCTACAGCTGAGGGTTGGGCCACACCACACAAAGGGGAACACCACCTCCTGCCTTTCTTGGGACTGTGGGGATGGGGTAGCTTCCTTTATCCTGGTTTCCCGACCCGCCAAGGCCACCCGAGTGTTGCACAAGCCTGAGACGACTTCCTTAAGCTCTACGCCCACAGACAGGGCTCTGTAAACTCCCACCAAATAATGGGAAAGATTCTTGTGTCCAGCTTCTGAGAAATCTTTAAATGGAAAGGGCAAAGGCGAAAGGAGTGTTTCCCAAGAATACCCAAAGTGCTGGCTTAGGCCCAACCTCCTTCGCAGCCCTAAGAGCCCAGGGTTGCTGATGGAGAACGACGTGGTGCTCCCTCTGGCGGCGAATAACTCTCACTGAGCCTGGCATCTCCACAGGAGCCAGGCCTGCAGGGCCTCTTCCGCACCCTGAGGAACAAGAACCCCGGGCAGTGTTCATGCTGGCACCTCCCCACACCAAATGGAAAACACCCTCTGAATCCCAAAGCCACTCTGCCCCTAGCCAAACAGGGCCCATCCTGTTATACTCTGTCTTCGTGACACCAGTGACAGGTCCAGAAAGCTGTCTGATTTGCCCTAAAAGAGCTAGCTAAGAAACAGGCTTCTGAACTGCTTTGTAGTGAAAAGTGTCTTTTTTTCAGCGCTCACATCCCCTCCCCTAGAACCTGCCCAGCTGGGCTAACCTGGGTAGTGGATTCCTATGTCCCCACCTCACCTCTTGGGGACACAGTGTGTGATTCATTTCCACAAGACCAGCACCCCACAGAGTAATTTTCTACTGAAGCCACAGAAGAATGAAAAACTAGTATTTGCAGTGACAAAAAAGACGTCTCCACCAAAACACTACTGCACTGAACTCCCTAGGTCACCCAGTGTGTGCCCAGCAAGCCACAATCCATCTCAGTTATGCTCATCACTGTACATTCCCCCACCCACCTAAACGTAGCTGCTGGAGGATAAAGACAACTCCTAATTCATCTCTGGTTCAAGGTTCCAGAAGAATGCTGGGAGAAGACTGAAGCGTGGGCGGTGGGGAGGGAAAAAAGGAAGGAGGACGGATCTATTATCCAAGTCTAATCAAAGGTGGCATTCAGTACAAAGCCCCTCTCACTGCCTGTTCAGCCATGCTATCATCAGAGAGCCTAGGGTGCTCTTATTTTAATTTAGTAAATTAATTAATTTTAACAGCTTTATTGAAATATAATTCACATACCATTAGTATTCACCCATTGAAAATATAATTCAATAGTTTCTACTATATTCAAAAAGTTACACATCCATCACCACCATCCATTTAAGAACATTTTCATGCTCCCACATAGAAATTCCATAGCCATACTTCCTACATTCCCTTCCAACCTCGAGCCTTGTGCAACCAGTAATCTACTTTCTGGATCTGTTCACTTGCTTATTCCCCCTAGGTCATAAAATGGAATTAGACAATATGTGCTTTTATGTAACTAACTTCTTTAATTTAGATAATGTTTGCAAGGTCTATCATGTTATGCTATGCATTAGTACTCCATTTGTTTGTGTCAAATAGTACTCTATTGAGTGAACACACAGACATGGTTTATCCACTCATGGGTGGATATGCAATCAGGTTCTTCGGCTTTGGGGGTAGGATGAAAAAAATTCATCTTATGATATTAAAAACCAAAGCTGATGTTTTCCCTACTCCCAAAGAGGATATGAGGGAGTCTACCACAAAAAAATAGTAATGATTTAATAAAATCTAACACTACGGTTAGGAATTCCATATTGAATTTTAAGCTTTCCATATGTTGGGCATGGTGCTAGGTATTTTTCACATAGCATCATCTATTTTTAACAGATAATGTTGAGCTAATAGCTGCACTATCATTGAGTCCTATGTTTATCTGCAAGCTTCTTCACAGCCAAGGCAAAAAAAAATTTTTTTTAAAGTGTAAGGAAATAGATGCACAATATGAGTGAAGCACTTGGGAAGCTGAGGCAGGAGGATCATTCTGAGTTCAAGACCAGGCGGAGCTACAAAGTGAGCTCAAGGCCAGCCTGAACTGCATAGTGAGACCCTCCCAAAAAAACAGATGTGAGTGAAAACTATGGTGAGGGTTTAGATTTTCAAACATAATTTTAAGAGAAAGACACGTTGACTGGCACTGCTTCCTCTTGAGGTACTCTCGCTCACTTTGAACACACTTCTTCTGTCATTCCTGACGCTTTCTGAAGCACTTCTCTTCAGAGCATCTTTATCTGTGTTGCACCTTCCTTGATGTCATGAGCTGATTCAAAACATTTACCCCTCCTGATCATTTTGACCTTGGGGAAAAGTCAGAAGTCACCTGGCATCAGATCTGGTGAATAAAGCAGGTGACGACACACTGCATTTTCACAAGGCTGCTTTTCCACTGGACGGTGCTCCTCAACCATTCACATTTTTTTACCACCAGGTAAAGATGCTCACAAAGGAAGACTTCCAGAACTGCTTCAGGGAGTGGCAATGTGGAGTAATAATAGGGTAAATCGAGGAAGAGAATTCTGAAGGGTATGAGTGGCAATGCATTCTTTACTCTAATAAAATTTTTAAATTTAAATATTTACTATCTATATTTGATCATCCCTTATAATGTAAAGTTGCCCCGTTGTCACCACTGCTGAGCTGAAAAGTCTCCTAACATTAAGATAGCAGAGCTTCTTTTCTATTTTCAATCACAGTTGATGCCTTTCGTTCCACTCATATTTGTTTCTTCCCCTCTACTTCGGTGACCACTAACATCACTGATATTATTCTCTACACAGAACTTTACACCATGATCGCCGTTAGCTGAGCATGGTAAACTGAGAGCTATGACTACCCCATTCTGTAAGTCTTTAGTGTCCATGAAACGCACATTTAGCATTGCTTAAATACAATGGGCCTGGGACCCTGAAAAGCCCGGGGATTTCATGGTGAACAAGATAAATATGGCCTTGCACTCATAGAACTCATGGCCCAAGCAGGAAGTCGAGCCCTATATGAGTGGACAATAAGTAATTCTGAAGCACAGGATGTTGTGAGTGAGACTAAGAGGGACTTGGGGTGGGGAGCATCAAAGTAAGCAGGGAGCACATCTCCACAGAAGAGCTGAGGAAGTGTTCACTTTAGAAGTGACTTTGAGGCTGAAACCCTACATAAGAGAATCTAGCCATATGGTTGGAGGGGGATGATGTTAAGGCAGAGAGAATGGTGTAAGCAAGAGCTGTGTGTTAAAGAGCTTCACGTGACCCCAAAACAGGGAAAAGCGATGGAGGCCAGAATGCAGGGGAAAGGGACGAGGCAAAAGATGAGTCACAGAGCTCATCAGAAGCCTGAGGGTTCAAGAGTTCAGATTCGCTTCTAAGAGCAGGAGAATGGTAGGACCCAATTTCAGTTGTGAGAAGCCTGCTGTGTGGACAATGAATCAGAGAACAAGAGATAAAGCAGACAACCTCATCAGGAGATTCTCAGTGTCCCCAACAATGCCCATCAAAGCCAAGGATGATGGGATGCAACCTTGGACTAAGTGAGTAGATGTGCTACATATTCTGGAAATGAAATCAGCAGCACTAGTTCATGGATTGGTTGTGTGGCAAGAGGAGTCTTTTTTTTTTGGTCTGTCTGACGATGCTCTGAGGACACATCGGGTTTCAGTTATAGAGCTGGGGATCGAACCCAGATCCCCTGCACCTGACTGCATTTGCCTGAGCAGATGCTTACACAAGTGTGCCCCCTAAGTTGAGAAGGCCTTTCTTTTTTTCCAAGAGGAAGGCCAAAAAAGAGGAAAGAATCAGGGTAACTCCTAGATTTTGATTTGTGGGGCCCAGTAAATGACAGTGCCCTCTACTGAGGTGAAAAGGAGAGAGGTGAAGGTTTAGGGAAACATTCTGAGTTCTGCTAGAGATGCAATTGGCTTAAGATGCTTATGCAACCCCAACATGGAGGTGTCAACCGGGCCACTCTGCAATGAGACCCTTGCGGAAAGGCACGGGAGGGACTGTCAGAACAGAGGTGGCATGGATAGCCTCCATATGGATACAATCCCAAGGTGAGATCTTTCAAGTCTCTGGAGCTTTACTCTGCGTGTGTGCCTCCAGATGCCAAAACAATAGGTGACTTGGGGGAAAAAAATCACAGATAAGCCTGACTGCTTGGTGCCACATAAGTTAGACATTTTGCATAACTTGTTCTCTAGCTAGTTTATGGTTTTGTTTCAACATGTGCAATACTGACACACAAAACACTCATATATTCTGATCAGAAGCAGAGGAGATTTGGGCAGCTAGCCCAATGCCAGAGGTAAAGTGGGATCACCCCACACATAGGAAAAAGTGTTCCTGTCAAGCAGTTAGATTCAGTATCAGCAGCTTTCCATGGCAGCAGCAAAGCTATTCTGACATAACCAGTATGAACCTGCAAGGCAGACTGGCATGGCCCTCTAGAGACCAGGAGAAAGCAAGAAGTTGGAGTTCCATGTGTCCAAGAAAGAAATTGCAGCCCGCTTTCACCACCCATGTCCCCGCCTAGTTTCTCCTTATCACCATCATCAACATCGCCATCATCATCATCAATATCATCATCATCATCTTCATCATCATCATCATTCTGCCAGTAGGAAGGGCTTGTTCTGTATCCAGAAATTTACCGAAAAAAATCCTATTTTTTGAGAAATGATAATTAACTAAAGAATTATCTCTGTGTCTACTGCAGAAAGATGACATAGTATATTGCTACATTTCTGGGACATGACTGTGCCTTCTTTCCTTGAATTTACCAGAAAACCAGGGTGAAAATAATAGGCTTGATGAGAGTCCATTCCATAGGTAATGACGATGTGACTGCTACTGTTTCTGAATAGGATGACTCAGCCTCCTCTCTCGGTCACAGGAATCCTGCCATGGAAGGAGGGGTGGGCAGCAGGCATAGCCAAAGCTAGGAGAGGAGAATTAGCCAGGCTTTGTTCCTGTTTAGCTTTGTGCAATTATTTCTGAATGATAAGGGTGATTCAGATATAAATGAACTAATGTTGGCTGGGTTTGAGTTTATGGAAGAAAAGAAAGATATCATCCATCACCCAGCTGTCAGCTATTGATCGCTATGATGGGCCAAGGACCCAAGGTGAATGACATGAGAAGGGAGAATAGACAGACACCCAGGACTCCTCTCAAGAAAACTGAACAGCAGGGGCCCACACGAGTGAGTAGCAGTGCCAAACTGTGCCTGCCAAAGGACCAAGCCTTCCGTGTCCAGCATGGCTAACCCAGCAGACAAGAAATAGGCCCATTTGGGGGCAGCAAGGGCAGTGGCAGAGAAGTGAGCACCTCAAGTGGAGAGGACCCTGGAGGACCCTGGCTGAGGGTGGGCTGCAGCCCCCAGCAGCAGGAAAGGAGCTGGGCACAGCCCTCCCAGGGAAGGCAGGAGTGTGCTAGGGGCAGTGGGGAGAACAGGAATAAAAGGAGAACCAGAATTTATAAAGAGAAGAGCAAAAGTCCCAGCTCTCTGGTGGAGCCCCTTCCTACTGCAAACTGTGTACCTACAACTTGCCATCCTGGGATTCCCCCCATCACTCTGGCCCCATAGCTCCTCAGTAGGCCAGTGCATGATTTATCCTGGCATCATATTCCCCCTTCAAACACATGGCCACAGAACATCTACTCTAAACTCTAGGGCAATTTTCTAGAGCTCCTATGTCCCTATGTCAAGCTTTGAGCACAGACATTGGGATTGGGGGACAGCTTAACAAGCACATTTCTGTCCCACAATAAAATACAAGACCCTCACTGATTCCCCAGCTCAGCCACCCCTGATAATTGACTCTTACAAAGCCATGGCATTATGTCAACCACTATTTATGTCTACCTTAAAGGGCCATATAGAGTACATGAACTAGAGGACACAGGACACTTCTTAGTCCATGTACTGAGAGTTTGACTGAAAATTAACAGACAAAAAAAAAACTTGCTATTGTACTTAAAAGCACCCTAGCACATAGGCTGAGGGTTTTCTTTCTGCCTGTGTGTAAAGAGACACTTGGAAATTAAGACAGTAAATAAGAAAACTTCTTCACTTGCCAAAATTCCATTTGGAATACGCAGCAGCCCGTTTTTTGGCAAACATTTCTGTTGAGAGCAGGCAGGGTCCATTAGTAGCAAGCTGAGGTTAGAGGCTCTGGAAGCTGCTGTGGACACAGGGGGAGAGAGAAGGTTCAGCAAGGCAGGGTCAGTGCTGCAGGGAACCCACCCCACAAAAGCAACTAGACCAGGATTGCAACACGCCCCTCAGTGCCCACCTCCATGGGTGTTTGGGACATGATGCAGAAATGTGGTCTTACTCTCTAGACATTTCATTTCATTAATCCAACTTTTTTTTCCTCTTTCTCCTACATCCCTTTTACACAAATAGGCTAAAAAGCTTGTAGTCCATTCAAGGCAGAGGAAGCCATCAAAGAAGGTCACAGAGCATGAAAGCAAGATGTGACCTAAATATGCTCACAACTAACTGAAGAACAAAAGAAAGCTTTATTCTGTTGCCGGTAGAAGAGACAGGGGAGAGAAATAAATGAGGTAAAGAGGTCAGAGACAAATTTCTGGCTCTTTCTAATGGTTGCACCTGCCAAGGGTGGGAAAGAAATGGATGGGTTCATCTAAATGGGTTGGAAAGGAAATCTCAAGTCAGTAGATAGCAGAGAAAACCTGGCTCCCCAGGCATCTCCTGGAAAAATCCACATCATGTTCTGTGAAGCAATGCATCCAGTATGGTATGAAGGTAAGTCAGAAATGGCTCAGGGTATCTTCTACATGGCCAAAACACCACAACCTCCTAATCTCCTGTCATGAGTGCTACACAAGAAAATCAAAGGGCTGCCTGATACCAAGCTCTCAGAATCACTTGCCAAGCATGGCCTAGGCCAAGAAAACAAACTATAAGTTTCCACTAGCATTGGCGTTCATAAGGACAGAGCCATGCTGGGGGCAAGCAGGTACAAGCACAGCCCATGGAGCCTGCAAGCCCATCAAAGCACCGAGACATAAAAGATATCTTGATCCCAGAAAGCCTATTGGGAAAGGGACCACAGTGTGGAGGAGGGTAAAGGTTACTTGGAGAAGTGACATGGAGCCAAACGTAAGTATGGATTTTCCCAGGTTTGTTACATACCAGATGGCTGGGAGAAGGTCTTTTAAGCTAGAAGAAGTCAGGCTACCTTCCACTGTCAAAGTTAAAAATTTGTTTTGGTGGTGGATGCGGTATTTGTGTTTCTGTGGTCACTGCTGTTTTTCAAACCAGCAGCAAAAAGCCAAGACCAAACCAGTTCTGGAAAAGTGTTTACCTTTATTCTCCTGCATATACCAGTATTTGCCTTTTCAGTGTCCTCAGCTCCTGCACAGTTGTCTAGAAGATCTGCTAGGAATGAGCAACACAGCAGCAGGAACTTCCACATTTTGGCCCCTTCCAAGGCCTATTTGATGGCAACAGCTTCATGCCAGTGGGGTGTGCAGCTCTGTTGAAGGAGGATTCCAGCAGCAACCATGGGCATAAAGATGGGGCCCAGCTTTTGGCTCAGTGGCTGGCACAGCCATGCTTCCAAGTCAAAAAGAAATGAAGCTCCAAGCAGGAAAACCACTGTAGGCCACTATTTCATGGCCAGAGGAACGAGCTGAAGGTGCCAAGAGAAGGCAGCAACCCAAGCACTGTCCTCTACTGGATGACTGGACATGCTTAGCAAGACTAACTTCAGCACCTGCCCCTCTGGGACAGTGCATACCCACTGTACTAGGCTCGACTTCTGGGGAAGCCACGAGACCTAACTCTTCAAAGAAGCCAAGCCGGGCATGGTGGCTCACGCCTGTAATCCTAGCACTCGGGAGGCTGAGGCAGGAGGATTGGTGCGAGTTCGAGACCAGACTGGGCTACAAAAGTGAGCTCAAGGCCAGCCTCAACTGCATAGCGAGACCCTGTCTCAAAAAGCCAAAAAAAAAAAAAAAAAGAAGCCAGAGCCTTGTTTCTCCACCTCTTCTCCCACAGCACAAGTAGAGAGAATGCATTCAAAAGCACACTGTAAACCTCAAAGTGCTATGCAAAAGCTGGCATGATTACTAATATTAACAATGGTCTTTCTATCCTGAGACAGAGGGACAAAGAGAGACAGAGAGGCAGAGAAAGGGAGTTCACATCTGGGCTTTTTTCTCCTTCTCTAATTCTGTTCCTTTGACAGTGAACTTCTCAGTGGCAGCAAAGGAGTCCTTCTGATGGGGATGTTGTTCCTCACAGTGGACTGAGCATTTGCACCTGTCCCAGGATACAGGAGGCCTTTGCTCAGGGCCAGCTGGTGAAACCAAACAGAATCAGAAGAGATGCCCCTGCACTGCTCTGAGAAAGCCTGAATGTGCAGAGTCGGAGCCTCAGCAAGCACTTCAGGAGGGTGCATCTCATCATCAGTGAGTGGATCATAGCATCGGAGTTTTCTGGAAGGTAACACCCAGCTTTCTAGACCCATTTCTGTATCTTCCAACCCACTGGAGTCCTCCAGCAATCCAGACTTTGGGTGAAAGAGTGCTCAGTGACCTGAGTGAGTACTTTCTCAGGTGAACATACACTGTATGAACCCCAGAAAGCAGTCCATGTGTCCACATCCCAGATATCTTAAGGGAAAAGCAGGGCTGAGGCGAAGGAAGCCACAGTTCCGGTTCTTAGCTTCCATGACTTAAGGTATGACTTTGAATACCTGCCCTGCCATCTTTGAATTTCCATTTCTTGATCTAAAAATTCAGGAAACCAAATTGTAAAAATCCACACCCTGTGACCCCATCCACCCCGCTCCTCGCTTGGGCAATGCCAGCACAACAATATCATCTGCAACAATTTAGCAAAACAGAGCAGCTCTATTCTTAATGAGATTCCAATGAGGTTAAGTCTGGCCTTTATTGGATTCTGCAATTGCTTAATGCTATTAGAATACCGTTTGTAGAATGATTAAAATTCTGAATAAAATGTAAATAAATGATTCATTTAAATCTGAATCCAAAAAGGTGAAGTAGCTACCAGAGGAATCAGAGCACAGGCTAGCAGGGAGGCGAGGAGGTGGCAGAAGAAGGTTCAGAGGGCCAGGGCTGCGCCAGGAGACACATCACCTGCGACTTCAAGGACTGAATGAATAACTCCGACTACAGCCACCATGCAAGAGTGACCAAAATATACAATAAGTGTGTAAGTTCAAAAATACGACAGTAAAAGATATCATCAAGGTTGGAAGGATGTGTGCTCAAAATAAATGGGATGTTCTGAGTATTTTGAAAGGGATGAATGGCAAGGTGGTGTCTTTTATTGTAGTGATTTTTTTCATTTTAAACATTAACCAGATTTATATCCCACCTTATTGATTAACCATTTACAGTAATTTCCATCAGATAACAATGTTGCGTTGTGTCCTCATCTAATTTATGCACTGTATGGGGCACTGTATGAGCTTCTTGCTCTTCCCAAAAGTCAAAATGACCAAGGAAGTTAAATATTTTGAATTGATCTGCGACCTCAGAGTAGCCACAGCGCTGCAACTTAAGGCACACACAAAAGAGAACTTCTAGAACGGCTTCATAAAGCAGCAAGAATGATGGAATACCTGTGTTTGAAGCAAGGGGGGGTATTTGGAAGGGAGAAATCAATGGCAATGAGGAAGTTATAATAAAAATTTTCAATTTAAATAGTCACATATTGAGCCCGGCAGGATTGCTCAGTGGTCTAAAGCGCCTGCTTGGGAAAGCTTGGGCTGCTGCAGGGACCGCGGTTCGATCCTTGGCACAACATGCTGTGCCAGCCCTGCCCTTGGGGTTGGCTGAGCCGGCCATAAACATGAGTGAATAAACAAACAACGGTTCTGAGATAAGAGAAAAATAAATACATAAAATAAAAAAATTCTTTAAAAAAAAAAAAGAATTAATTTTTAAAAATAAATAAATAAAATAGTCACATATTTCCTGATCATGCCCTAAATCCATGCAGAACTCCTGAGGTCTTAGTTATTTTATCCTCCCCATAACTAAATACTTGAAGAAAATAACTGAAAAAAAGGAGAGATCTATATTGACTCAATCTTTCTGAAGTTTTAGTCCATGGTCAGAGAGCACCCTTATGTTAGGCCTGTGGGAAGACAGAGCAGCATGGGGGAAGGGCATAGTGGAGGAATCTGTCCACCTCAGGACAACCAGAATGCAGAGAGAAAGGGAAAGAGCCAGAGAACAAGCAGAGGGAACACAATATTCCCTTCAGAGGTCTTCCCATCCTTGAGGGTCTACTTTCTCCAGCTAAACTGCTCATCCCATGAAGCCCAGAGAGTCTGAACTTACCAATGGGCTGGTCCCTCATACACCGGCCACCTCTCCAAGCCCCACCCCTGAGCGTCGCACTGGAATCAAGCCTCCAAGTCCAAGTCTTTGGGGGCACTTCATATTTAAACCATAACACCCCAACTTTCATACAGTTACAATACAATTAATTATACTCAGAACAGTTTGGTCTTTGATGATTTAAAATCATCAAACTTAAAATAGTGTACCATATGTAATAATACACACACACACACACACACACACACACACACACTTCTCTACCACTAGAAGTCACTGGAACTGTTCATGTTAATGATATAGAAAACAGTAAGTGAACCCTGGACTTAAGCTGCTCCCTAGACTTTGTCACAAGGAGCCAATGTCTGGAATACAAATAGGCACTCCACAATTGTTAGAATGGGGGAGAAGGGGTGGCAGTGATCACACTAATGGTGGGAAAAGTACAAGCGGCCAGTGAGCCTTTCCTGGAGGAAGTGCAAAGAAAGGCAAAGGCTCCTCACTTTGCTCACCAATTCCCACGACTACGCTGGCTGCAGCAGAAACTGTGAGTAGCATAACCCACATCTGGTGCCTGGGCGCCTCCACCAGCAAATGCTTCTGGCCAGACTTTTAACTTCAGCCCTTCCTGTCCTGTTTCCAAGCCTCCCCTTTTCCACCTGCTCATAACAGCACTAAAATTTGCTGTCCTGGAAGTTGCTTGTAAAAACAAACCTTTGATGAGAGTTTGTTTCATGTCTCTCTCTTCATCTTTGAGCAACTCATTTCATCCTATGAAGTCAGTAACTTGAGTACCTTTGCTAAACACTTCAAGTAGGGGTGAGGCATGAACTGGATAACTGAGTACTTGACTAAGGTGTTGATGGATGTCTCTGTAAATATTTGTTGAGTGAAGGAATCATGCTGTCTACCTTGAGAGGTGATAAAAGAAACAGAGTCAAATGGGTTTCAATGCTGCTTAAATTATGTCTGTATGAAAATAAAAGACATTATTAGAAGTACAGTGTTTAGCCACTGAATTAGTCATGATCTGAACAGGAAAATAGAAGTCCTCCAAGCATTCCAACAGAGGGGACTGAACACTGCTTATTGGTACTGTACATGGGAAAGGAGCTGGGAAGATGGGGCAAGGGGTGCCGAATGCTCTAGAGATGGGCACAGCAGGAGGTAACTGCCACCCTTTGGTCAGAGAAGCAAAGGAAAGCCACAGAGTTGCCTGAGCCAAGGTCGGGGTCACCCAACAGATGCTGCAGCCATCACTAGGCTGTCCCAGGGGCCCTGCAGCCAGGGAAGTTGCAGCTTTGCTAAGGACTTATCCAAGTCAAAACAGAAGGGAGGGAAATGTGCTGGCTTCTTCCTCCTCACCTTCTGTATCTTTCTAGTGCTTTGTGTTGGCCATGCCCAGACAGGAGCCCACTGAGAGGAGTCTGGAGGATTACCCTGGCTATGTCTGTGACACAGAGCTGAGCAGGAGAAGGGAGGGAACAGGCTAGAAGAACAGCACAGACACTAATCCAGAAGCAAGACTTAAACTTGAGCGAAGGCAGCATCTGTGGTTTTCAGCCATTTCCTATAAGGAGAGTATATTTGAGGATGCAAGAAGGATGGTGTTATGGCTCGTGTCCAGCTGTCTCCCCAAAACCTTGTGCAGTCACGTGTGGGGCTTCTTCAGACATGGCTGGATCTAGAGTGTGGGATGCTGAGATTAAGGGCATATGATTAATACATTGCTCCACTGACTCGTTTGGCACTCACCCTAAGCTTGACATCCTACATAGAATAGAAAAGGGGCAGGAAAAAGCTACTATAGTTGCTAGTAATTTGTTATCTTCTGCCTGCTGGCACCTCCTCTATGATGCCCCTCTGCCACACCACCTTGCCTTAGAGCCAGGCAACTCAGGACTGTAACCTCTACAAGTTAAACCTTTCCACCTTTCACTTTGGGTGTCAGGTATTTTTGTTTCTGCAAAGAGAAAAGGTAACTAAGACGGATGGTTTGGACAAACATGAAAAGTGGCCACCATGAGGTTCTAAATTCCTATCTGAACTGGTTGGATGACATCTAGGGGCAAGCACACCGTGAAAAGCCCGAAGTAGGGTGCAGGGCCCTGGGAGGCTCGCTGTATGAGGACTCTACGGGTGCAGGGACAAAGCTTCCATTGGTCCCGTTAGCCCCAGTGAGTACCCACTGCACAACCACACTGCTGGATGACTTAGCAGAATGAATTCCCTGGTCCCAAGTAAAGATCCACCACTCAGAGTAGGTTACAACATCAGATGTTCCATCCAAGTTAGAGAAGACAGAGTGGCCAAAAGAGGTGGAAAGACCTATGAGCTTGCCTACTCCTTCCTTCCGCCTCTCTGCTTCTCCTGTGTCCAAGGAAGACACTGAGGCCAGGGATTAGAAAAGGCCCAGCTAAAGTCATGGTGCATGCAATACAACAGCAGAGTCGGAATGTCACTCAGGTCACCAATCCTCGAAAAGATGAGATGGCGTGTTTGTGTGTGCACCTGTGTGCACTTGAAACTGTGTGTGTGCGCGTCTGTGTGTGTGCGTGTCTGTGTGTGTGTGTGTGTGTGTGTGTGTGTGTGTGTAACAATAGAAAGGGAAAACAAATAGGTTTCATTTCATAGAGTTTATGTTGTTAGGGTAAACTGAGTGACCAGCAATCATACCTGCCTTCCCAGTCTCAAATTTAAAATATTTATAATTAATACTTATAAATCATACCCAGCAAAGTGCACTAACGTATTTTTGATGGTGCTGAAGACACCAAAAGACCTTGTCAGCCACACACCCCTCCCCCATAGGGACGCCTCGAAGAGACACAGGAGACGCAGCAGAATCGCAATGGCCTCAGGACATGTCCTGGAAACCACTTTTAAAAATAAATCTCCAGAGACTTTGCCTTCTGTCTATGACAGAGTAGCTTGTGTCAGGTTAACTGTCCTGCAGAGAACAACTATAAAAGCTAAATATATTGCAGAAAACAGCTGTTAGGAGTCATCAGAGAGTCGTAAAGGCAGTCAGGACGTTAGGGGCCAAGATCCTGGAGAGAAGTGAAACTCAGTGAATAAACCCACCATTTCTCTCACGGTTTCTCCCGGGGCAGCTGCCAGTTCCCGAAGGAGTCACTGAAATAGAGCAAAAACATTGGGCAGACCCACAGCACCCTTGCTGGTCTGTGTAAATGTACTGGAGCTTAGAGCTGTCAAGGCGTCCAGAGCAGAGGGTGCACCTCTCCTGGAGAAAGAGACCCTCTAGACCTGGGCCAGGCCTTCTGCATATGGCTTCTCCTCAAGGGATTTTCCGCATCCTTCACGTTCCTTGGGACAGGCAGGAAGCCAAGAAACCAAGCAATGAACAGCATCCAGAAGGCTGGACAGTCAGCACCTGAGCAGGCTCCAAGTGACAGGGAGAAGACACTGGAGCTGAAGGTCCACAGAGGAGGAGAGACTTTGGCCAAGAATCCAGACTTTTCAGTGGAGATTGCAAAAGGATTATGCATGAAGAGGAGGAAAGATAGGCAAAATAAACCTCTCCTGACAGAGCCTGGATTCCAGCCTCAAAATATTGTAACTTTTTATTATTTTTTTATACTTTTTTATTTTTATTTTATTTTTTTCTTGTTTCAGAACTTTTGTTTGTTTGTTTGTTTGTTTTATTTTTATGGCTGGCTCAGCCCTGCCCTGAGGGCAGGGCTGGTGCAGCATGTGGTAACAGGGATCAAACCACGGTCCCTGCAGCTGCCTAAGCTTTCTAAACAGGCGCTTTAGACCACTGAGCCACCCCGTAACTTTTTATTATATCAAGGTATTCTGCTCCCTCTTCACCTGTCCACTAGGAACAATAACCAAAAAAAGGAGGAAAATATCATCCAGCGCCTCAGCGAGTTTTCTTTCACAGTATCTGGTGTTCAGGAAAATATTGCCTAGCATTCCAGGAAACACAAAATGGAATCAAATTAATTTGTTAAGATTAACAAATGTTTTCTTCAAAAATAAATAAAAATAAAAATATATAGAATTGGACTTTGAAAAGAATTCTGGAACTGAGAATTCAGTACATGGGAGGTGATTACAACATGTGCAAGATCTTAGGTTGAATTCAAAGTATAGAAGCAAGGAAGGAAGGAAGGAAGGAAGGAAAGGAGGGAGGGAGGGAGCGAGGAAGGGAGGAAAGAAGGAAGGGAAAGGAAAGAAAAAAGAAAGAAAGAATTAAACACATAGGTTTTAACAACAAAAGAAAGAATTAGTAAACTGGGAATTAGATTTGTAGAAAAATAAGCAGACAGAAGGTGTGGGGGAGAAGATCAAGGTAAACCACAACAAGAAGAACCAACAAATAGGGATTTAGCACCTAGATAGCTAAGCTGTCTCCCCAGCCCTGGATTTATAATTTTAGCACGGTTAAAGAAAGGAAATGTAACAGCAATATTATCTGATGTGCTAAAGAACAGAAAAGACATCAATACAGGGATTCAACACAAACAGAAGAGGCCAGAAAACAATAAGATGGAAAACCTAAAATGTTGAAATGAAATAACTGCCAGTCCCGAATTCTATATCTACTAAAATTACCTTCAAAAACAAAAGCAAACATTGCAAATAAATAAAAAACTAAGAAAATACATTGTCAACATATATACACAAAAAGAAATATTAAAGAAATTATTCAGACAAAATGATATCAGAATGGTGATGCAGAAAGCATTTTGGGGGCCAAAGAGATAGCTCAGTAGCATAAGCACTTGCCTGGCAAGCACAAGGTCCTGAGTTCAATCCCCAGTACTGGAAAAAAAAAAAAAAAGAAAGAAAGAAAAAGAAAGAATTTTTGGCATCAAAGAGTATCAAAGGTAATAAACATATGGATAAATTTATACAACTATAGATTATTAAAACAAAATAAACATATCTTGTAGGAGCTCAGGTACATAGAAAAGTAAAAGATATGAGCCACAGAGCATAGCAGGTACAGCGCAATTGGGTAAATGGAATGTAAGCTGTACAGGGTCTCTGCATTGTTCAACAACTATTAAATTATTCATTAAAAGGTTGACTCTGCTAAGACATATGACACATTTCTAGTAAACATTAAAAACTATTACTAATGCCCAAAATGTATACACAGTATTGCTATACATCTTGGAAGCTACAAATGGATTTTTCATTTCTTTAATGGGAGAAAAGAAGAAGATGGGGTAGGAGGGGAAAATTGGAGGCTTTAGATGGTCCTGAAAGCCTAAAATATTGATTATTTAACTCTTTATGGAAAAACCTGTGATTCTGTGCTAGAGTAACATTAAATAAAAAATAAAAAAGGTCTAACCAATGAATAGAAAAGAAAAAAATCATGAAAAGCACTTTATCAGAAGAAAGGGAAAAAGAGAAAGAGGGCACAAAAACAAGATAGAACAAATATAAAATAAGCAATAATATGTAAAATCAATATTAAAAATATCAAAAGGTATTCAGCTTACATGGACTGAATATCCAATTAAAAGAAGAAAAGAAAAAAAAAAAAAAAAAAAGAGCTGGCCAAATAGCTCAGCACATGAGACGGCGATCAAGACTGGGCATGGCGGTGCACGCCTGTAATCCCAGCTCTTGGGAGACTACAAACAGACAGATCACCATGAGTCCAATCTAGTAGTGAGACTCGGGACACCCTAGAGACCCTTTCCTAAAAAAGAAAAAATAAATATAAAAGATTAGTCAGTCTGTAAAAACAAAACAACAAGATCCAGCTACATATTGGTTCAAAGAGAAAAAAAAATTAAAACGAAAAAAAATCTTTAAAATGTTCCATGAAAAAAGCTAACCCAGGGCCGGCGAGATGGTTTAGCGGTCTAAAGCGCCTGCTTAAGAAAGCTTAGGCAACTGTAGGGACTGCGGTGTGGTTCGCCCCAACACTACATTCTGTGCTAGCCCCACCCGCAGGGCAGGCTGAGCCGCTATAGTATTAAAAAAAAAAAAAAAAAAAAGCTAACCCAGAAATAGCTGCCTTAGCCCTACTGATATCAGACAAAGCAAGACTGTAAGGCAAGAAGTATTCCCAGAGATAGAGGCACATTTCATAATGACAAAATGTCAACTCAGCAGGAAGATTTGATAATCTGAAGTTTGCAGGCACCCAGAAACAAAACCTAAAGTACCCAGAACAAACACTGACAGACTAAAGGAAAAGCAAATCAATTGCCACAGTTGAAGATTTCAAATACTTCTTTCAGCAACTGATACAATAAACTTTCAGACAACAAAATCATTAAAGGCAAAGACTTGAACCACACGATAAATAAACCAGACCTTAGTGACATCCATAAAACGTAGAGCCCAACCACAGCAGAACCACGTTCTTTTCAAGTGTGCGTGGAACATTTAACAAAGTAAACCAGCAAATTTCAAAGGGTTGAAATCATACAGAGCATGTCTTCTTAGAAGAGTACTAGAAATCAATAGGAAACACTTTTAAAATCCCCAAATGTTTGAAAATTACTAAACACTTCTAACTAATCTATGTTTCAAAAATAAATCAAAAATTAGAAATTTCAGTGGAATTTAGAAGACATTCGGAACTAAATGTGAACCAATATTCTTAAACTTGTAGAACAAAGCTTAAACTATGCTTAAAAGCAGAATTTTTACCCTGAAGTGTATATTCTAGATGAAAAACATAAAAATAAAATTAAACTAGAAAAGAATTTAAGGCAAATAAAAAACTAGGACACAAGTAGTAAAGATTTGTTGTATATGAAATAGAAAAGGTATATAACAGGTAAAAAAAATCAACAAAGCCAAAAATTGTCTTTGGAAACTAATAATATGTACAAATGTCTAAAAGGACTAAGAAAAAGAAAAAACAGACAGCTAGTATGAATGATGAAAAACACTGCTATCACCAGAATGTCACAATCATCAAAGGGGCAATGGGACAAAGTCATAACCAACTTTGCAGAAAGCTCAATATTGCATTCCCATGATTCAGCAGCTCTACTCCACCAGGAAGACCTGTGTGTGTTCACTGATAGTATACGATGCTCACGCTGTTCCTGACAGATATAAGTTCTATCAATAACAGAAAGGCAAAATGCACCTGTATTCTGGTGCTGCATTCATTGCCATGGAACCGTATACAACAACATAAAAGCCAAAGCGCTACCATAGGCAGCAATACAAATGAGTTTTACAGACATTAACACTGTATTGAGTAAGGTACAAAAACACTTCACGTGTAACTGTATTTATATGCCAAAGCTAAGCAATTTTGATACAAGACAGATGTTGGTGACTTTGCAGAGGTAATGCCCCAGAGACATGGAAAAGAAGCCTGGGGTGTGAGCAGTTGTTCCCTATCTTGGTCTAAATCTGTTCACTTTGTAAAATGTATCAAGCACTACCTTTAAAATTGTGCACTTTTCTCACTATGACAACTCAACCCTGTTAAAATTTACAAATAAACATTAGTTGAGTAGGTAGTACAAGTTTGTTTCTGAGCATCTGTCTTTCATTAAAGTTGACAGCAGCATTTACCCCTTCAAGCCTTTGCAAATAGAGCTTGTAAGAACTTCTAACCTCGGATTGCACTTTTTCCTGTATCTTGACTGGAAGGAAGAATGACTCCTGTCTCACCTGGGAATGAACAGCTCTCTGATGTAAGGGACACAGGGCCTAAGGGGAACAGGAGGAAGAGATAAGGAGGAAGCTACTTCAGAGATCAGCCTGTGCCCTCAACATGCCCAGTGGGAGAGCCCACCACGGATGCTTGGTGCCGGGCTACACAGTTTTCTCAAACTGGGATTTGCAGTGGAAAACATCCAGGCATCCAGCATTAGGCATCCTCCCTCCCTCGAAGGTGACTCAGGCACCTTTCACATGGGGTGGGTGTGGAAGGCACCACAGAGTTTTTACAAAAGCCTAGGATTGGGTGTTTTCATAGTCCCCCAACAGTGAGTTCTAGAGAGGGAAGAAAATCTCACTGGAAATAAATAAAATTAAATTAAAAAGATAAAAAAGGTAAAGCTGTTTTGCCATGGTAACTAAGGTTTGCCCATACCTGCATTCGCCTGGCTGACTGAAGTGGTTTTGTGGGTGTAAGTGATTTTTGAAAAACAAATTAAAAAGACTTTTTATATGTCCCAGTAGACAACAACATAGTATTAGCTAATGGCACTTGCCATCTCTAAAATAATTACTTTTGTAATAATCTGTTTATTAATGAAGTGATCCACAAAGTAATTATTTCTTCACATTTCAGGCACAGGGATGCTTCCTTCTGCTTCATTTTGCTTCTTTCTTTGCAAAGGTACAGCATGAAGTAACTCAAAATTTGCTGACAGATTTTTCTTAAGTACAACAGTTTCAGAAATGCATGCTCGAGTAGGTTGCATAAGCCCACAGTCATTGTAGTGTGCCCTTCAATTATTCTCTCTAATAATGGAAGTGCTCGAGAACTAGTTGTGGTGCTGTCTGCACACCTCTACAAATGTGCCAAAATTCACTGAATTGCACACTTAAGATGGATGAATTTATGATATGTAAATTATGACTTAATAACGCTTTTTTTAAAAAACAAGAAAATTGGTGGAACATTCTCAGAAACTGTTTCCTGCTTCTCCCATCTTGTCACAGAAATGCTGAGTGTCGAGCAAAGAGGATTCCAGGGAATCAGGGCAATGACGCAATGCAAAAGCTAATTAGACACAAGTGGGGCAAAAGGAGATCCAGGAGCCCAAACGGACCACAGCTGAAACAGTGAGCATAGCAGGCAGGTATCAATTTAAGAAATCAAGTCCCCTTTTGAAAGTAGCACCTCTAATGCCCTGATGCCAGAGTTTGGGCATAAAAATGGAGCCTAGTTCTCTCTGGCCTCAGCATTTTCTCACTTGTTACTTATTACTCTTGCTACTTGCTTTTATCTTTACCAACTGCTGCCTGGTCTTTGCCCGTGTAGAGATGCACAGCCATGTGGACTTTGGCATCTCCTTGCAGCCTGGGACAAGGTCTGGCACAGAATAGGTGCTCAGTAAGAACAGCTGCTGTTCTTTCTTAGCCCTGTGCCTCACCTAAGGTGTTCAAAAATGTCACCGTTCTCCTCTTGGGCTTGAACAGTGCTGGCATGGCAGTGTACAGTGAGCCATTTAGATCCTCCAGCTCAGGAAAGTCCATGTGGTCCCAGAGAGTCCGCAGAATCTGATCCCAGTAAGAAGGAGCCCTTCCATTCCTCTGCAGCCTTCCAGCCACCTTCCAGCCACCTTCCCTACCATGGTCAGTTTGTGGCTCCCACCCTTGGTGTAAACCTTCCCACTTTGTGAACTCTCACCCCTTTGCCAGCTGCTGACACACACATCACAGTGACTGCATCAGTCACTTCTCTGTTGCTGAGACAAAATACCCAATATCTTCAAGTCAAGAGAGAAAAGGTTTATTGTGGCTCACAGTTTCAGAGCCTTCAGCTCCTGACCAGTGGGCTCCAAAGTGGAAATGGCATGGGAGAATAGTGAGTGTAGCACTCCCATGATCCTCTCCTTCTAAAAGCCCCACTTCTGAACACATACATGAGGCTTCGGGAGAACGTTTTAGGTTAAACCTTAACTGTGACCCCTCTACATTCACCTAAGGCCTCTCTTCAGTTAGACTTCAAGGCAGCCCCTGTGCTGCTAAGCTTTGTCCCAAGTCCACCCAGCCCAGCTGAGCTGTGAGAACAGAACTATAGAAGGAGGAGGAGGATGTGACCACACCGTGATTCCAAAAGATGACAACGGGGCATAAGAAAAAGGAGACCAGAGAAGAGCGGGAACAGGCTCTGTCCCAGAGCAAAAGAGGCAGAATCAAGCTAGTACCTAGATGCCTGGATGTGGGCCCAGTCTCTGTTGGGAACCAATCCTGTGACCTTGAGCAGGTCTCTGAGCCTTGAGGTCACAATCCATTGAATGAGCCCTGGGCTTTGCCTCTCCGGATACCTGGGATTGGGAAGAGAAGCCCATGAATGTTTAGATGATGGAAGAAATTCTCCCACACAAGGACCCTGAACAAAATATCTCATGACCCACTTCTGAAGGCCCAAGCACCAGTTTAGACAGCAGCAGGGGTGCCAGCCAGGCACTGCACTTTTAAGTGTCCCAAGTCTCAATGCCATTATCACCACACTGCTGCAGCCACCAATGCTGCCTTACAAAATCACTAGATTTTTAACCTGCATTTCTGGAATCCTTTTACACTCCCCCTGACAACTCTGTTACTTTGGGTTAAAAACAAACTTTTGCAGCTGTGTAACCTTTAGTCTGCAAAGACTGTCAGATCTGAATTCAGAAAATAACACTGTTCTGAACTCCTGTAGCTGAGAAAGCCCATGGTGACAAAATCCGGGAGGGGAAAAAGCTGTTAGTTGGAGATGCTAAGGGGATAGAAGGAGGAGGACGGTTAAATTTAATATTAGCCAGAAATGTCTGGCTTTATGTTATATCTTAGAAAAATAAGCTGCAATAATGTCACTAGTAAATTAACACCATTATAGGACAGTGATTATGAGCACTCAGAGGCAGCCTCTAAGAATTAGGATAACACATGCAATGCGACATTGCAACTGCCAGGACCTGGTTGTTAGATTCTGAGCTGCGTTTGGATGCTGGCAGTACTGTTTCATTCGCACTGTGTGTTGACGTCACTTCTGTTTTCTGTTATAATACAGGTTCCCAAAAAGGCATACCTAACTCCCAAAAGCTGTGAATAAGTTACCTTTCCTAGCAACAAGAAATTTCTGGATGTGATGAAGGACCTTGAAACAAAAAGATAAACCTGGACTCCCCCGGTTGACCCAGTCAGTATCACTTCAAAAGTATTTGTCCAGGGGAGCCAGGAAGGTTGCAGTCCAGGATGATGAGATGATGCCTACAACGGGGACTAGAGGGAAACGTGGAGATGCTTAGCCACTGTCCTTGAAGCAGAGGAAGGGACTAAGGGCTGCGAAATGCAGGGAACCTATTCAAGCTAGAAAACCAAGAGAAAGGACTTTCCCTGGTGGACTTGAGAGGAACACACAGCCCTGCAGACACCCTGACTTTGGACTTCTAACATTGAGAACTAGAAAATGACTTTGTTATGGTTTATGTCTAGTTGTCCCTCCAAAGCCTCATGGAGTCACTGGGCGGGGACTTCTAGAGTTTGAGACTTGATCCATGATCCCTGGGATTATAGGTTTTAGTACTATGGGATTATGGGTGGAAGTACTTCTGGGATTATGGGTGTAGCCTAGGGCGGAGCTAAGGCGGAGAGCCTGAATGTAATATAAAGAGAGACAGAGAGACAGACTAGAGCTCTAGCTGTTGCTGCTGCTCTGCTGCCCTGATTGACTGGCTGCCTCTGCCGCCATTTTGTTGCTGTTCTGCCGCCATGAACTGGATGCTCTCTGCTCTGTTCCACTCAGCCTTGGGCCAGCCGAATATGGACTGAAACCTCCACAAACTGTGAGCTAAATAAACCTTTCCTTCCTTCATTTTGAGTGTTGGGTATTTGTCCCAGCAACGAGCAAAAAGTAACTAATACAGACTTATTTTGTATAAAAATACATTTATTTTGGTGTACCTTGTTTGTTTTTGTGGTGCTGGGGAACTGACCCAGAGCCTTCACCCTAAAATATGCCCCTATCACTTTTTATTTTTTTTATTTTAAGGCGGGGTCTCCCTGGGGCTGGGGAGATAGCTCAAAGGTATAAGCATCTACCTGGAAAGCACAAGGTCCCAAGTTCAAGCCCTGGTTCCACATGGCACACACCTGTAATTCCAGCACTTGGAAGGCTGAGACAGGAAGAGCACTGGGAGTTTGAGACCAGCCTGGGTGCTACAATCATGAGCACAAGGTCAACCTAAACTGCATAGCAAGACCCTGTCTCAAAAAAATATAAATAAATAAAAAGATAGGGTCTCCCCAAGTCACCAAGTTTCCCAGGCTGGACGAGAGCTTATGATTCTCTTGCTTCAGCTTCCTAGGTTGCTGGGATTATAGGTATGCATCACCATGATAAAAAATTTGTATATGATTTGAAATTGATGGTTTTATAGAAATTTCTACAACAGCACAAGGAGGACAAAAAGACCATTTGAGAGGCCAGCAAAATAGCTCAGTGGATTAAAACACCTGCAAACAGGAGCAGGGGTTGGGGGTTCAATCCCCAGGCCTGCCATGCTGGCCCATTTCTCCGGGACACACGGAGATAGCAATTGAGACTGGGCATGGTGGCGCACATCTGTAATCCCAGCTCTTGGGAGACTGTAAACAGGCAGATCACTATGAGTCCTATCTAGTAGTGAGACCCTGAACACCCTGTAGACCCTTCCCTAAAATACAAAGTTAATTAATTATTTAAAAAAAAATGGCAGCCAGCAATAGCAGTTACTAATGCCTGCAGGGTAGTTCTTGATCAGACACCCCTTGGGGCCATTCCCCAGCAGCCCACACAGTGATTATTCTCTCTCTCTCTCTGTGAGTAAGAGCCCCTGGCTCCTGTGCAGCCCAACTGTTTTGGACAATTAGGAAGCGGTTGTCCTGAATTTATCTGGGGAACCAGAGATGTGCTTACTGGGCTCTTCTCCTAAGCCCGGTCCACTCTGCTTTTCACACTGCTTTACATGCCTGCAGACAGGTCCTGGATAACCCTGAAAGCTTCAAAGCTGCACTCTGAGTTTCCTGGCCATCAGACTGAACTTTCTCAACTCCTCCAATGTTTCTCAAATGGCCAGGATTCTGTGTTCCCTCCCTGGGACATGCAGGCTTTTCTCTGGCTACTCGGGAACTAAATCACAACTGCATGTCATTTTCAAGTAAGACACAACTCCCATGAGAACCTGGAGAACATCCACATTATGTTTCCTTCAATCCATCCTGAGTCCACCCTGGATTTCCTAGGTCTTAGGCTCCACGCAGCTGAACAGCACTGTGGATTGGTGCCACGTTCCTATGCATTGTGATTCCTGTATTCTCTCAGACTGCAGCTGATCGCTCTGAGCCCTGACCTCATTGGGGACTGTCTGGACTTGGGTGCCTGACCCTACCATTTCTGTTTCATCTCACCTCATTACATTCAGCTTAGTGCTCTCATCTGTTCTTTGCAACTTGTCATGTCAGCCAAAGTATTTTCAGCATGTCATCTCAAAACCTGTTAAGTACTAAGTCATCTATGTCTACCACACTAATAGAAATATCAAATTGGACAACGATTGTGACCTTTAATTAGAAATTTACTTTCATAATGACATTGATCAGCATAGTTGAACAAGGCCATAAAACAATCCTAAATCCTCCTACCAGGCATACTAGTCTGCAACTGAAATTATAGTTATGCCTCAGCATCCTTGCAGGCTTGGTACCAGACCCCTGTAAACACTGTACCAAGATCTGAGGATGCTTAAGTCCCTTATAGCAAATGGTGTCATATTTGCATTTCATCTATGCACATCTTCCTGTATAAGTTAAATCATTCATACATTATCTGTAATACCTAGTGTAATATAAAGACTATATAAACAGGGGTTTTTTTTGTTTTTGTTTTTGTTTTTGTTTTTGTCTTTTTGAGACAGGGTCTCGCTGCGCAGTTCAGGCTGGCCTTAAGCCCACTTTTGTTGCCCAGGCTGGCCTCGAACTTACACTGATCCTCCTGCCTCAGCCTCCCAAGTGCTGGGATTACAGGTGTGCACCACGCCCAGCTAATAGTTATTTTATTTAGTTAGTGAGTAGTGACCAAAAATATATTGTATGTGCTCAGTACAGATGCAAATATTTTCAAATATTTTTGATCCTTGGTACCGTATGTTGAATCTGTGGGTGTGTGAGGCTCATCTTGTGCACAAATTTGTCATGAGATTTCCTGACAAATACCAAACCGAGATGAGCTTTGTCTGTACCATACCTAACACAATTCCCAAACATAATAATCTAGCAAGGGTACCACAAAACTGGGAATATACTTTCCTAGTTGTGGCTTGTTCTGAAGTACACACAAAGGCTTTCAGAGATTTCTGCTCCATTTTTTTATGTGCTCATAGATCAGCCTTAAATAATCCGATCAGGGAACTTAATGAGAATGGATATGAGGATCCTGACTTTTGTAGTCACAGAATTTTTCCCTCTCTTTACTAATCAGAGCTATATTTTGCCACTCTAGTGTTCCAGTTTCTTTCACAGCCTGCACATTCCTTAAACATTATCAGCAGAGGCTCTGCAGCTTCTGGTGAGTTCTCTACTCCCTGGAGTGTAATTTGTCCTGGCCAAGAGACTTGAGCTCATTTACAGCAGCTTGGTGCTGTTAGAATCTCTTTACTCATCTTGAACTTCAATTTTCCCTTCCAACATTTTCTCTTTCTTTTTAGTCAGTAGACTGTTCTCCTTGGCGAAGATAAAGGAGACAAAGTTCTGCTCTCTCTCTCTCTCTCTCTCTCTCTCTCTCTCTCTCTCTAACATGCAAATACGACCCTGTTTCTTGGTCTGTCTTAAACTCCTGAGTGGCTGACTTCCCTTTGCCCCTAGTAGTGATTCTCAAATTCCCCTCAGATAGGTGGGGTGAAGGGCAGATTCTCCAAGTCTCCCCCAGAGACTGAGTCAGCTACTGTATTGGAAGACTAGATACTAAGACAGATCCCAAAAATGTATGGTGGCTCAATAATAGAACTTATTTCTCATTCCATAATGCCCCAAAATGGATATTTCAGGTCAGTGGGCAGCTATCTCTACCGTTTTCCTCAATTTTGATGATCTGCCATCTTCAACACAGGGCCTCCAGAATACCAGTGCCCCTTTGCAGCAACATGAGGAAAAAAAACAAAGGTATGGAGAAGGTACAGGGGTCAGGGTCAGGTCTGGCAGTGGTGCAGGTTACTTCCAATCACATTCCTTTGGCTAGAATTCAGTCATATGGGTATACTTAACTGTCAAAGAGGCTAGGAAATACTATAATATTGCAGAAAAGCATGGTGGGAAATGTAGTCTAGCTGCAGAGAATTATGGGAAATGTAGTACAGCCCCAGAAAAAGAAAAGATCATGATGAAGATTTAACCATTGTGGATATGGCGTCAGACTTACGAATCTACATTTCCACAAACTTTCAGATGATTCAGATATAGGACCTTACTTTGGGCAACAGTGATCCATACATCCCTAGTGCAGGCACCAAAAGCTCTTCGCAAAGCAGCCCCTACTTCTGTCCATACCATTACTACCATCTGACAATGATCATACAAAATACCAGCAGCTTCCGGATGCTCTTCCACACCTCTGTGCTGAATAATTCTTACTTTCTCTGTCCTTCCTCCTATTGTTCACTTGGAAAAGTCCTGCTCTTCTTTCAAAATTCAGTGTTAAGTGCAATCACTTCTGCAAAGTCTCCCCTGACCCACCCACACCCAGGGAGCACCAACTACAGACACTCCTAATGATCCTGTTCTACCTGGACTGAATCTCATTATGGGACCCATCATGCTATGGCTTTCATGGATATGTTTGCTTTCCCATTAGACTGGGTGATCCTCAAGAACTATGACCCTTTCTTAATTATCTTTGTGGCCTTGGTATCTGGCTCCTCCTCTGGTACATAGTGCCCCTCAGTAGGAATTCTTAGTATGAGAAAATTTACACTGCCACTAATCGGTTCCTTTCCTGATTTTCTGTTTTGATTTTTGGTCTTCTTACAATTTTACTACCTTAACTAATTAGATCTAATTAACAAACTAGGTTTTGCAACTACATTTATCTTCATCCTGCTCCTTTGCCAACTGTACCGCAAAGTAAATTTCCTGAGTATTTCCCCAGAATGTCCTCCCTCTGGTTTCATCAACACCCATTTCCACCTATCTAGTTCTCTTCAAGAGCATTGGCAGGGGCTGGGAAGATAGCTCCATGGCACAAGTGCTTACCTGGCAAGTGCAAGGTCATAAGTTTGAACCCTGGCCCTGCAAAAACAAAAACAAAACAAAAAGAGCATCAGCAATAACAGATTTAGGATTCTATCAAGATGAGATCTACTTTCTTGAGCCATCTTCTGCCTTGGACTCTCGTCTCTCCTATTTCCTGGATACCTTCAAAACCCTGAATTCCTGAAATCCAGAAAATATACCCTCAGAATCCATTCTTCCATTATCTGGGTGTCATGAATTCCAAGAAGATTGTGGTAACCAGGCTCCAAGATGGTGCTCAATGATTCCCACCTCCTGGCTGTCACAGTTGGTGTCTCTTCTCATAGCAAGCCAGCATTAGTCTATGTGGCCAATATAAAATCTATCTCTGTTACTCTGTCTCATCCTCTGCTGCTCAGGCAGAAAAAAAGAGTAGTTACCATATCCTGAGATTTCCTGCAAAGAGACTTACATGACAAGGAGCAAAGGCCCACAGATATCCGCCACCATGTGAGTGGGCATGGCTCTAGGTTTGTCCCCTAGACCCACAGAAACTTTGAGATATCTATAGCCTCTGCTAGTTACTGATTGCCACTCCATGAGAATTCCTGGGCCAGGACGACTCAGTTACACTATCCCTGAGTTCCTCTTACTAAGGTTGTCAATTTTTTTGTTATGGTAGTTTTTATTTTGTTTTGTCTTTATTTTGCAGTAGTTGGGTTTGATTGATCTCAAGGCCTTTGTAATAGGCCTTTGAATAGATTACAGATCTTGCCCATCTTTAATTTTGACATGGGATCTGAGTTGCCCAGGCTCAGCTCAGACTTGAAAGTCTCCTGCCTCAGTCTTCTGCAGTGCTGAGATTATAGGGATGTGTTGCCATATCTCACTTTTTCATTATTTTAAATTGCTAAATTTAGGGAAAACTGTTTATACAACAATAAATAGGTAATGCAATTAGACTTCTTTCATTCCTTCTATTCTTAATTTCTAGTCCCCTCAGGTCAAACTTCAGTAGCACAAGAGATGCACTCACCAGCACAGAATGCTCCGAGTTCTTTAGTGGGAGGTTTTATCCCACCTTTGTTTTGGTTTTAAGACATGTGCCTCAATGAACCAGTCATACCCTCTGTCCAGCTAGGTGGACCAAGTTCCTAGTGATGGTGGGATATTGGTCCCTGCCCATGCGCATCTGCACTGCAGGGCTACTCTTTTGAATCACTGACTTCTATGTCTTTTGTTGTAAGAATTACAAGGGTAAAATCAAATTAATAAAGATGAATCAAGAAAGAGTTTTAAAAGTACCTGTCATATGGCAGTTGTCAAATGAATACTTGTTCTTATTGACACTTTTATCATAGTACATTGTTGTTTTACATCCTATCACTCTAACTCAGTTCTGAGGCTGTTGAACATATTCACATTGACTGCTACATGTCAATTTGATCCCTACCATACTGCAATAAGGCTTATATTCAGGGTATGTTTCTTTTAAATTCATCCTAGAATTAGTTTTCCAGATATGTCTCACTTTAGAGAAATAGGGGTAGTAAATATGGCCTTAATTATAATGATTAGATCATATCTGACATTATTTTAAGATCTTAATTTCAGTTTAATTGGATATACCCTGTTCATCAGTATACAAAGACATAAGATTCTAAATATTGTTCTTTTTTCTGAGTCCTTCTTTTTGTTTAATTTTTTTTTAGAATTTTTTATTTTATTTATTATTTTTATTCTTATTTCAGAACCTTTGTTTGTTTATTCATTCATTTTTATGGCCGGCTCAGCCGGCCCAGAGGGCAGGGCTGGCGCAGCATGTGGTTCCGGGGATCAAACTGCGGTCCCTGAAGCCACCCAAGATTACCCAAGCAGGCGCTTTAGACCACTGAGCCATCCCGCTGGGCCCTCTGAGTCCTTCTTTCCAAGCCTTTGTAACTCCATTTACTGTAATGTTTAGTTTCTGGTTGTTTCTAGTAAGACTTTACAGTAGCTAGGACTAATTTCGAATTGTCCTAAATTGAGGGTTTGGATATTAATAAGATGTCTGTTAGTAAAAAAAAATTACAGCCATTTAAAAAAAGAAGGTGTCTGACTTGCATCTCTTTCCTTGAACCAGCAATAAGCAAATATATAAAAGATTGAGGTCTTTTTCTATCAAAAATGTAGGCCAGATGTGGTGATATTATATCTATAATCCCTGCAGTCTAAAAGGCTGAGGCAGGAAGAGCACAAGGTTGATATCAGCTCAGATAATTTAACAACTTAGTGAGGTCTTATCTCAAAATAAAAAATAAAAGGGGGCTAAGGATGTACTTAGTGAGAAGCCCCTGGATTCAACCTGTGGTGCCAAAAGAAAGAAGAGGAAGAAAGGAAAGGAAAGGAAAGGAGAGGAGAGGAGAGGAGAGGAGAGGAGAAGAGAGGAGAGGAGAGGAAAGGAAAACAGAAAAGAGAAAGGAAAAGAAAATCTTTTGGTTAATATTTTTCAAAGGTTTGAGAATGGTGAAAAATGTCAATATACAGGCCTGTAGTTGTATTACACTTTTCTGCGTTTAGCGTTTGTTTGCAAAATTCCAGGGCTGAAACCTTTTATCTCAACAACACTACATTCTTCTGCTGGTAACCGTCTTTGATATTTAAGCAGTTTCTGTGTGAAGCATTTTATCACATGATAAAAATGTGCCTTGCCTTTATACAGTCAGGTGACCTGATACATCTGTCCTCTTTCCCCTAGAGCCTAGTTGTAGTCACATCTCCTTTCTCAGGTTGTGCTTCATTCCCACAGGTTTACATTTACCTGCATCTTAACTTGTAAGTTGCTTAAGACCTCTTGGAATTAGGTCAATGATAAGTCTTAAATAAATAAAAATAAACTAAGATGTTTCTGAGCAGTTGTATGTGAATGGAATTTCTAGTAAGGTAGCCACAGATTAAGACACCCAGAAAACAGCTTCTCTTAAGGGAAGCCTGCCTGTTCTTCTGGGATAGAAAGTAACAAAGTCTTGTTTTAAATTTCTGAATTTTTATCTCACATTTTCTTTCTGTAAGGTACTCCTGGGCCACATCACGGTAGGTAGCTGGATCACCAGGAACAACTCACTACCCAGTGGCTGTGGATTGAGCACTCTGAGGACGAGATGTCAAGGCAGCAAAGGGGGAGTCAAACCCACTCTCCAGAACACCCAAGCAGCAACTTCTGTCAGTCTAGGAGTCAGAGCCACCCAGGAAAGCTGTGAGTAGCTCAGTCTAATTAGCACTCCTGCCACCTGCAAACAAGTGGGACTAAAAAAAAAAAAAGTGCTGAATCCCTGCCATTGAGGAGCCAAAAAAAGACACTACTGGTTTCATTCTGAGAATCTAATATTTCACTGATTGGGGCAAAGCCTGGAATTACACTTTCATTCTCATGCAAAGCAAATGACTATTCACAACAGGTTGTGTTTTAGAAGTTGCCTTATGGTGCTCTGCCCCTTATCCTATTACTGCCTGCCGCTCCACCTTGTCTGGGGTCCTTCTGCTTCCCACAGAAACTACTTCTCTCCTCTGCTTCAGTGTGCCCCGCTGGCTACAAGCAGTCACCTACTATGGGTGACCCTCAATCCCCCAATACTTAGAATCATTTCCCCCAAATGGGGAACTAAGTTGAATTTCCTGATACCACCATTGTTACCTTAACCCTTTTCAAGAAAAAGAGCCAGCTATTTTATTTGTCTGTTTCCACTGTTTTTTGGGAGAAGCAAGCATGGTAAAAATGACCAGTGTGCCAACTCTGTCTTCCTGATAGCCCCCAGCACAGCATGAGCACGGAGCAGGTTCACAATAAATGGCTGATTAAATGATTGGCACGTGCCTTCGTGACACATCACAGAGCAGTGGCCCCAGAGAAAAACCAGTGGCTGTGACTTCTTCCTTCCTGTTTTAATCAATGTCATGGGGTTAAAATACTGGACACACAGTAGGTGCTAAATAGATTCGTATGGATTGATTATTCACTGGAGAGACGATGGGTTACATAGTGTTTATTAATGCTTTTGATGTCAAATGGGAGTGGTTTTAGTGGAGCATAACATTAGACAAACAAAGCAGCAAACCCAAAACCCCAACCAACACAGCGGCTGGTAGCTGCTCTGCTTGTATCCACTGTGCTCCTGGAGACAGATGTCCTGTCAAACCTGCCAGTGTCTGTGAGGCTTCCACTCTTCAAAATGACCTGTGCCTTCGATAATCAAAGAGATGCCTACCCCTCTTCTGCAGGGGTTCTCTGCATTCTAAGACTGATTTCCAGTTCTGGGTCTAGGACCAGCTGCTGAGAAAGGCAAAATCAGCATCCACTGTGTCTCCTGCAAGGGGAGACTCTGGGCCAATCACAAAGGAAACTACATTCATATGTAAAGTGTAGTAAAAAGTACAGTTTCCAAATGACAAGGCCCAAATTCTAGCTCTATCACCCACTCTGTGTGACTGTGGAAGCTTCACTGGCCCTTCACACGGTACCCTCAGGAAGCCCTAACATGGTTCCCTCTAGATGAGAAGGCCTTTTCAGCACAAACCACTTGTCTGCTTTACTTTACAAATGCTCTGAGTAAGGAATAGATGTTCTGGAACATTCCAGGGTACTTGGCTGTGCACAACAAGTTCATTCTTTCATAACACATCTGCTCATAGTGTACACATAAGTCCTGAGCCCAGAGCTCAGCTAGGGCTCAGGACAGGGAGGGCTGGCTTTTGCAGTGTACTCTACAGAGCTGATCCTATGCTTCCTGGAAGAATCTTTGACCACAAAGAAAAGATTCCTATGAGCAATATCCATCAGGTTTGATGTGCCATGCAGAGAGATCCATCCTGCATATCCCATGGGACACAGACCAGAAGGAATAACCCAAAAAGAGATCCAGACACACAAGATGTAAACAGAGACAGGAGAGCTCACACACTGCACAGGTCCAGTTAATGTCACCAGTTGTTTGCATGCATGGAGACAGACATTGGCTATCATGCTCTGTATGAAATGGAGTTCACGTGCAGACCAAAACAGATTTTCACAAATGGCAGAGTTCCCACCAAACAGCTCCTAGGACAAAACTCCACAGAAGAGATAGACCTGATTTCTGACTTTAGAAATCCTCTGTATTCAGGCTCTGGGGATAAAAAGTGGGTAGGGTGAGGAGAGGGTAGACAAGCCCACTGTGATTCTAACTCACACAGCTTTTGTCATCCTTCCTGACAGGCTGACACTCTCAGCGAGCACTCAGCAAGCTCCAAATCTGGAGATTGTGCTACACTCCAGACCCCACAACCTTAGCATCACCACGGGCAAAAGTCCTTTGCATGCCTCTCTTCTCTGATAATGCCAGCAAGGTGACTGGGGGAATTCTTCAATTTTCACCTAGAGAGTAGCCTGCGAAGGATTCTCATAGGATGTGCTCCCTCCTTTCATTTGAAGATCAGTCAAAATATTTCAAGACACAACAAATGTCGAATTGCTAGATCTTGCTCTACTGCAGACTTGCAAACCTTGGCCACAGTTTCCCAATGCCCACAGCTGTCATCCAGGAAGCCACTCAGAATGCTGCCAGGGGATTCCTGCACGTTCACAGTCAGTGGATCCATGCAGATTAGCTCAGAGGACGGCTGTCTACTGGACTGACTCACGCCTGTGGTTTTGTTCTCGTCACACTGAGTGGCTTGCAATATTACCTGTATTATCTCAATTAAATCCTGAGTAATCCCTGTCATTCCAGTGTACTATCTTCTATCACCTCTCATCACTATATCATCAACCAAACACTCAAACTACATCACCCATTCCCCTTCAGGTGTTGCAGGTCCCTTGGGGGCTTTCTTTCCCCAACTCTCATCCCAGCCCTCTGCAAGGCACCTGTGCCACTCTCCTAACACATACACAGTCTTCTGCTCTGTCTTCTGTTCAGCCTGCCTCCCTACCTCAGGCTTCACACCCCAAACATTCATCGGGACTTTCCCCCCAAAAAATGCAGTTACTCTAACACCAGTGGGTAATCTCTCCGGTGTCTTCATTTCTTGTCACTGACAGTCCTCCTTCAGCCCTCAGTAGACTATTAGTATTTATTATTTATCAGTCACGACACTGTACTGTGCTTCCTACAAGATAATAGCACTGCGTTTACAGCCAAGGAGAGCAGAGCTCCAGATCAGACGTCACAGGAGAGAAAGAGGGGTCCACTGGCAAAGTCCTCTTGCCACAGGGATGAGAGAAGCCCTCCAGCAGCCTCGAAATTCAGGTCCAACCACTAATGGCAGCACCCCTCCCCCCATTTCTAACCAGGCCTCAGGCCTCAGTAGCTGGCCTAGGGGGAGGATTAAGGCCTGGAAAAGAGAAGGTAAGGAGTGACCAGATCTTTCCTACATAAGTTAAAACCAGATTAGGTAGGTAGGGGAGGAGGAAGAGGTCAGGGAATAAAAAACAGACCCTGGAAATTAGATGGAAAGAAACGTCCAAGCTTAATGGAAAAGCTGTCACTGAAGGAGGCCACAGCGTCCAGTCAAGCTGGGCTCTTAAAGTTGATGTGCATCGCTGTGGGCAGCAGGTGTGAGGCGAGGGATGGGACCACCGAGACAGCCCGGATGGTGAGAACGACCTGGGATAAGCAGAGTGGAAGCAGGAAAGCTGAGCACGGCCATAGGCGAGCCAACGTGAAGGGCCGAGCGCACCACGGCGTCCGGGCCACCGGAACCGGCGGTGGGGAGGGGAGGGAGAGGGAGGAGGCTGGCCTGGGAGGCCGCGCTCAGTCAGGGACGTGGGCACTTCCAGCTCCGTCCTGGGGCCGTGGTGTCACTGGGAGGGCGGAAGTTGCAAGACGATTGGTCTTCGCTGTCTCAAACTTTTCCACCAGTTTCCTCAGGTGTTAAGCGCGGGAGGAAGATCGCCTCTGTCCCAGTCTTCCCATTCTGGCGGCCCGGCTGGGAGGCCGGAGCGCAGCAGCTGCGGCCACGCTCCGTGCGTCGGTCGGGCGCGGCTGCGGAGCCCGGCGAGCCCCGCGAGCCCGGCGCCACCGCAGAGGCGGAGCGCAGACGGACGGACCGGCAGATGGAGGGACGGACACCCCAGCGAGGAATGAGCCCCGAGCGGGGCTTGCCTGCCGGGATCCCTCGGGCCGGAGCGCGGCGCGCTGGGCCGGGCCGGGGCGCCCCGCCTCCCCCGCCGCGCCCCCGCCCACTCGGCCGCCCGTGATTGGCTCCGCCCGCCCCTGGCTGAGCGCCGAAGCCCGCCTCCCTCGCAGCTAAAGCAGACGGTACCCGGAGCGGAGCGAGCCAGAAGGGAGCATGGTCCCCGCGCCGCGGCCGCGCCAGCCCCCGCGCCGCCGCCGCCGCCGTCCCTGCCCCCGCGGGTCTCGCCGCAGCTCCAGCCCCGGCCCCGCCACCGCAGTGCTCGCCCGCATCCCAGGCGCTCTCCGCGCCTAAGCACAGCCCCCGCCCGGAGCCCGAGCCCCGAGCCCGGAGCCCGGAGCCAGCCCCGGCCCCGCGGCCGCCGCGGCTGCGGGAGAGGGCGGGGGCGATGCTGCCGGAGCCTCGGCCGCCGCCTCGATGAGAGCCGCGCCGCACCGCGCATAGCGCACAGGCTGACAGGCAGGAGGACCGGCTTTCCCCTCCCGAGCATCCTCCCTGGGCTGCCGGGAGGCGGCGGCGGAGGAGGAGGAAGAGGAGGAGGAGGAAACGGGAAAGAAGGCGGAGAGCAGCAACGCGAGGAGGTGGACCTGGCTCCGTTTCCCCCGGCCAGGACGCGAGCGGCCCCAGCTACCGCTCCCCGGCGGCGCCGACCCCTCTCCATCAGCCCTCCCGCGCCCCGCCGCGACCCCGGGCTCTCTGTGCGTCGGGCCGGGGCCGGAGCGCTGCGGCCGCAGGTAAGAGTCGGGCGGTGCTGGGGCTCGCAGGCTGCGGCACTGGGTGCCGGGCACAGGAGCAGGAGCAGGAACGGGGCCCGAGGAGCCCGGAACGCTAGGCTCGGCTCTGGCAGCGGCGGCGGCGGTGGTGGTGGCGGCGGGAGCCTCCCGCGTCTGGACTCGCAAGGCTGCAGGAGCCCCTGCGCCTGCGCTGCTCCAGAGGGAGAAAAAAGGGGGAAAAACTTCCTGCCCCCGAGTGTGGATACTGGGGGCTGCCCGCGAGCACCTCCGCGGTGGCCGGAGGGGCTGAAAGCGAGCTTGACCCCTGGCCGGGGCGGCCGGGGGCTGGGCCCGGAGGCGCGCTCCCCTCTCAGGCCGCCTTTCCGTACGCGGCCCAGGGCCCCGGCGGGCCGGGGTCCAGGAGGCACCGGAGGGCCAGTCCTCGGTGCGGCCGCACGCCCTGCCCTTTAGGGAGGTGCGCGGCCAGTGCCGCGGGCCGCCGGGAAGGTATTCTCACCCTCGCATTCTTAGACCCCACATTTGGGGATCTGGTGTCTTTACTGGATCCTAAGTAACTTTCGAGGTTGAAAAGCTTGAAAAACCATTCTGGAAGGGAATCAGCGCAGACCTTCTTGTGACTGACACCCCCTCATCCCTTGATACGTAGTGGGTGCCAGCTTTTTTGGTGGGGCGGAGGACACGAAAGAAGAGCTTCGGGGGGGGGCAGAGGGCGAGGAGGTTGCGGTGGGTGGGGAGGGGTTGTTTTTGTGTGGGATAGTGGACAGGGAGACGCGAGTAGGGACGCGCGCCCCGACTGCCGCGGGGGGTGCGGGCAGGCAGCGGGCGCACGTCCTGGTCTCCGTGGCCTGGAGCGGGCAGAGAGCGGGAGGGTTATCTGCGGTCGCGCGCGGGTGCCCGCCTTGGGCAGCGTCGGCCCCAGGCCCCAGGGGAGAGGCGTGCTAGTTCTGGGCGGAGCGCCGAACCTAGAGCTCCGGTTGTCCGAGACTACCCCGGGGCAGGTTGCATCCTTGTAGCTGGGGATGGCGGAGACGCGCTGTCTGCCTGAGGCCAGCCTTCTAGGCGGAGGGGGTGGCGGCGAGCGCGCGCCGGATGCCTGGGTCCGCCTGCTGAGAAGCCAGTTGTCTTCTCTGGGCTCCAGAGCCAAATAGCAGGCATAGGCAGCTGGCGGGTCCTCCTGTGGGTCCCCAGGGATGCTGGTGGGTGAAGAGCTGTCGCCGCTGCCACCGTGCCGCTGGGTGTACATTCTCTCTCTATCGTGCTTCCTTCGCGGCGCGCCGAGGGTAGATCGTGGAGGCAGATATTTATGTAGCATTAGGCTAGACCTCATTGCTGGAGGGACTAGACGTTGTGGACGATGAGCTGCTGCTACCCACAAAACTTCCACCCAGCTCAGGGACAACTGGGCCCCAAAGCTGCAGGCTCCAGCCCCTCGTCTATCTATCTGCCCGAGCAACACTAGCATTCGGACTTACAGTGACAGATATGTCCCAGTTACAGCTGTATTTACCCTAATTTCAGTTTCTTTAAAGTCATTTGTCTGGTCGCTACAGAGTGTGGTCTTATTGCTAACTCAGCCTTGGGAGGGCAGATTTGAAGAATTATTTCAGTTTAGGATGGATGACAACAGATTTAGTTAGCTCACCTCATTGCTGATTTGTTTTAATTAAGGAAGGGAATTGTACAGCTAACTTTATTTTTTTTTTTTAACTGGAGGGTGTTGAACAGTTTCATAAATTATTCACTCGGACACTTAGAGAAATTGTGTCCAAGAAGCACAGGTGGCTGCTTCAAGGGTTGGTTGGCATGCTTGTACTGAACTGATCACATAGCCTGAGTGTTTCTGCAGGTATGGTGGGAGCTGTGTACCCCCGATGAATATGCTTTGGCCAAGTACTTTGTTCTGGAGCACATTTGATTTATCACCTTACTATAAATCAGGGAATTACAAACATATGTGCCCTTAAACCCTATATGAATTTTATGACATTTAAATTGGTGTATGGGCTGATACACTTAACCAATTTTAATAACTTTTCTGCACAAACATCTTATAAACCATGTTTGTTCATGATTAAGAAAAACATTTTCTTCTGTTTGGACTCTCTATTCTAGTGCAGCTGTGGAAATGTAGATGTCTCCAACTTTCATTTGCAAGCAACAATCCAAACAAAATACCTAGAGTTTTACTGAAATAAAATATCCTATGGTAGCCATGGTAACAAATAGATTAAAGGTTATTGGTTTTCATCTGTATGTGATTGGGGGGTAGTGTTGTCTCTTTAATTATATTTCTAATGAGAAGTGGTCATATTTCAGGTACACAGTGCAGAAGGTAAGCAAGATCAGAATTTAGTTTCGTGAGAGGTTATTAGAACAAAATCTCCTAGAGCACAAGAGAATGATTTCTGCTAACTGCAGCTTCTCATATCCTGACAGCAAATGGATAAAACCTTTTTTGTTTTTTCAAGTAGATGAGAATTGAGTCAGTTCCTTTAAGATTAGAAAATGTATTTTGCTTATTAACTATTACCACAGGAGCCTTTACATCTATCTCTTGTTTTCTAGGAATGAACACGTTAGAAGCGTGGTCGTTGGTGTGGCTAGAGTGTCACAGTTGTTGTCAACACCTGTCAGTCTAAGCAAGGCATATCATTAGTCTATTCAAATCTTGCCTATTTCAATATTCATGCATTTCCATGGTGATCTGTTCTGTTTTTGTTTACTTAGTCAACCTTATAAATCTTTGGCATCATTTTCAATTGTACCATCTTTTTTTCTTTGATTTATCAATTCAATTGGCTGGAAATCATTCCCACTTTAAAGCATTTCCTCTCTCCACAGCCAGTTTCTAAAAGTTTACCTTGTTGCCAGCTACATACAGATATAAAGGGGTTAATTTTTTTATACACTCAATAGCATCAATACTAATGTAGTTCTTTTTTAACATGTTGGGGTGTGTGTGTGTGTGTGTGTGTGTGTGTGTGTGTGTGTGTTTTCTTTTTTATTATTATTTTTCATTCCTTCAGCCTTACCGCAAAGCCTTCTTTGTTATGACCCAGAGATACCCAGTCCAGCAAAATTAGCAAAAGTTTTACCTTTTCCCCTTTTCATCTTTTTTTTTTTTAATTCTTTCCTCAACTCCATCATAGTTCAAAGATTCTTTGTCTTCAGCTATGTCTGGTTTGGAGAGACTTCAAGGCTGTATTAAAGTAGATCTGCCCTTCTACGATCCTTTCTTTTCTAGTAGTGGTCAAAGCCAGAAGGTTCTGGAACATCAGAGGGTTTTCCAGACATTATATGCATTTAGTCATAGTAATAGTGTCTGTACAATCATGGAATGTTGTAAGTCCATGGAATAGGCATTTTTACTTAAATGCAAGTGATGATTTTGCTCATCCGCTTTCAACTTTGCTTTCTAATGATGCAATCCCATGCTAATCACATCCCTATATATTTCAGAAATATCAAGGCAAGCATTAGCACGCTCCTGACTTATTAGGATCAGGCAAAGTAATTGGAACATTTAAGTTCAAAGTCGGATGGAGAAATGGAATTATAACCAACCTTGTGATTCTATAATCAGTCAACTAAGTGCCTACTTAGGGGTAGGAGGAGAAAGAAATACCATGAATAAAAAATCCAGCCCTTGATTTCCGTAAGATGACTGGAAAAACAACAAATGTCTCTTTGGACAAATAAAGCATATGTTTTCCAGGTTTTCTCAGTAGTTTTTACTATGCTGGACACATGTAGACATAAATATTTAGAAAGTACCAGGATATTTCTACTTTTCACAGGGAAAAAAATGCCTAATGTCATCTCCTGGTATGCTAAAATTAGGTGACATAGTCCCTGGAAAATAAATTCTGCCACAGAGAGTTAATAATTTTGATTAAGGAGAAAAAGTATTGCAGAATTCTTTACCTGAACCTTTACCTTGATCAGAAGTGCTGAACTCAAGACCATTCTGAAATCAAACTGCAGTTCATTGCATAGCAGCTGCATAGTTCACTCTCCTGCAATCCCGGGTCAGAAAAAGTAGTCTGCACCATCTTCAAGGAGGCTGCTTGAAAGAGGAAAATCACAGCTGCCCATTTAGGCCAGGCACACTGATCCCTGGACATGGACACAGAAGTCTTCACAAATGAACTTCATTGTTTGGGGGAATTTCTACCCTAGGGACAGTGGTTGGGCAGGAAGGGAGAAAATGCTTCGAGACAGAGTGGCTATGTGGAATTCAGATGCTCGGAGGCTGTCCTCCTCACAAGCTGCAGCAGCGATAACTCAGAAGCCTTTGTGAGGACCAAGGTTCAGAGAGCCCCACTGACTCCAATGGACAGCTCCCCGGATGCATACAAGCTACCCCTGCCCCACAAGTGTTTGCTTTTATAATGTACATTTTAGATTTTCAAAGGTTTTTTGTTTAATTTTTGAAGTTTTAAGTCACTGACTAACTTAAAGATATTTACAGATACAGATCTTGTCACCTTTTTAAATTATGCTTAAAAGATTTTACCATTTATAAGTATGCAGCTTCTTGCCTCCCCATATACTTGGTTGTGCAGCACATACCCAGAACTTGTCATCCTGCAGTACTGAAACCAGCCATACTTACTAAACATCAGCTCCCATTCTGCACTGGAAGCCAGCTCTTTTCTTTTTTTTTTTTTTTTTCTTCTGTTTGTATAAAACTGGTTGATTTTTGATAAGTAGAATCATGCAATATCTGTCTTTTTGTTTCAGGTGTATTTAAGGTAGAATCATGTGTTCAAGGTTCATTACTTGCCCAAACAACAGGATTTTCTTCCTTTTAAAGGTTAAATAATATTCCGCAGCCTGTATGTACTATGTTTTGTTTATCATTTCATCAGCTGATGGATGTTTGGGTTGCTTCTGTCTCTTAGTTATTGTGAGCAGTTCTGCCACAACCCTGCATGTGCAGATGCTTCTTTGAGATGCCGCTTTCAGTTCTTCCAGTATTTACCCAGAAGTGGGGTTGCTGCATTGTGCCACTTTCAATACTGACAAACGCAGGACTTCTGTTTTAAAGAACTTGGTAAGAACACAGCCAAATATAATAACGGCAAATAACAAATGCAGTAGATGTTACTGACATTTATTCTTCCTTTTCTGTGTGTACATTTTTTGCAAGTCCCTCCAAGCTCTCATTCTTTGCTTTTGGGACATGCCTGAGTTCCAGTGATATTACAAAGTATGGGACAGCTGGGACTCCATGTCAGAGTTGAAGTCTGGTCTCTAGTGGTGCCTCCTAGCTAGCAATCTATGTCTGTCTGTCATACTTTTCTCATGCTTACTGTACCCATACCACTTCACACTGCCTTATAGGTTCTAGGTATTTAGCTGTCCATGCTATTTAACATTTTACTAGAGGGAATATTGCTGTAAGAATATTAACTTAGCCTGACCAACATTTACTGTTAGACTTACTTTTTGGATTTTCTGACCTGCTTTTCCATTTATTCTGGTTCCTGGTAGACTAATGATTCTTTGTCTCACCAGGGCTCAGATTTACGAAAGCAGAGAAAATAACAGGACTGCCTAGGGTAGTGGTAAGGGTTGAAGAGGGAACTCTGGTAAAAACTGCCACACAGAGAAGCAGTCTACAAAGGATAGCTCAGGGGAATGGCAGTAGCAGCCTAGAGAGCTCAGAATTATAGACACCAAGCCTGCTAAATGTTAATCATAAACGTTTTAATGGCATGCCAAGGTTGTGTATATATTGTATTCCATGAGTCTCATTATCGCTACTTATTCTGGAAAGCATGAGAAATTTGCATCACAATTCCAACTGTTAAAAATATCCTTCAGTTGATTTGATGTATGAACTTTTAATTCCATTTTTAGTATCATAATTTTAGAGTTGTCGTGGATTTTAGAGGTCAGCTAATCTACCTATTATTCAATCACCAAACCTTTATCAAGCCTCAGTAATATAATAAGAATAGCTTCTAGTTATGGCTGCCCACTATATTTTAGTACTTTACATATATTATCTCTAATCCTCCTATCAACAGTGCAAGGTAGGGATTATCCACACTTTACAAATGAAGATGAGGCTCAGAGGTAATCAGGTGGCCCAAGGCCACAAATCTAGCCACATGGTACAGCTGAGTTAGAACATAGGTCCATCTGCTACCCACTAGTCTGTCTTCTCCTCATGTGCATCTGCATATGTATGTGTATGTGCCCACATACGTGTGTGCATTCCTATATACGTGTGTGTGTTTGTGTGTCTGTCTCTATTATGCTGCCTTATATGTGCTAGATAATTTGGTGTCTCCACTAATTAACATTTTACGAAAGGGACTGTCAATCTAAGAATATTAACTTGGTTTGACCAACATTCACTGTTGGACTTTTTTTTTTGGATTTTCTCGCCTACTGCCATTTTTTTCTGATTCCTGGAAGACTAATGAAGAAAACTTTCAGATGTTTAAATGGCATTTGTTTCCATATTGAGCCAGCATAGGAAATGTATAGCAAATCAAGGAACAAAAGCAGTCGGATTCACTCAGACCTTCTAGTGGCTGACATGGACTTGTTCACTTTGTATATGAGGGCTTAGCACAGTACCTAGCACAAAACTCCTCCAAACATGAAAATGCTTGCCTGGAGGCATTTACATCCAAAGAAGGTATCAGGTAATAAACATCAAAGCTTAATTCTCAGTTTCTTTTTAGTTAGTAGCTATATAGTTACCTGTTCAGAGTTTGTCATTGTATGGAAATTTAGATGCTATATTTGGGCCTATATTTATTAAATATGCATGTTGATGAATTCTAACTAATCTAAATGGAATCTTCTAGGACTTCTGACTTGAGACTTTGAAGACTAATTTTCTCTTGGAGCTGCATCATTCCAGTGATAATTTGGATCTGTTTTACAGAGTCTGGCTTTCATAACATGCTTACCTGCAATGTCTCGTCCTGACACAGATTTTTAAATTTGTGGTATTTCACAACAGCATTGTTTTAAAAGAAAGTAAAATACCTAGACATCACAGAGACATCTATGAAAGGGCAGAAACAGTGTATTTTCCAACATCTTCTGCCCTATTTTTGCCATTCACATTAGTCTCTTCTGAAGATAGGTAGAAGGTGTGAACAGAGCCTCAAGCACACACCACAAAGCTGTGTTTGCTCCGTGTTTTAACACTTCCAGCCCAGGTTCAGCACACTCAGCTACAATGCCTACAATTGCACCTGTGCCTGAGCAGTGTCACAGAGGACTCCTGTCCCTCGGCTGGTGACACCTCTGTCTGTCCAACTGCTCTGCCTCCCCTTTCCTTCCTCCCTGTCTGATTTCTACATGAAAGATCAAATAAGGCATGAGACGTTCTTTTCCTTAGGCAGCCCCATAAAGTTCTGAGAAGCAGTTGGGGTAAGGAGCAGGGGGTCAATAAGGGAAGAATATATGGACTATGTGTTTTCTGTTTGGAGAAAAGTGAACACTAGTTGAAGGCTGAGGCCAAATTAGAGGCCACACAGTTGCTGGGACACTTCCTATTTTCTTTTTGGTCCTTCAGTAACAATGAGAAAGGATGAGAAATACTAAAACTTGGATTAAAAAAAAAAAAAAAGGTCATCATACCTTTCCCATGTAGTTTGGCTATTCAGATCTCCCAGCTATAGCACCTGCTTTTGGGTTCTAGCTAGCACTGAAGTTAGCCTCCCAAGGAGCCCTAGTAATCCATACTCAGCTCCCAGAGCTTCTAACTGAGGGTACTCACTGAGAAGGCACAGGGAAAGAGCACTCCCTTTCCTAGGGCAGCTCATTTGTTGCTTGTCGTGTGACATGGGTGAGATTATTCCCATTCTGTGAGTTAGAGCATTTTCCTAAGGTCAGGTCAACAAGCATGGGTGCTGGATGTCGAGTGTTGAATGTGGAGGCCCATTTTCCAGACACATACCAATCTGAGCAGAAGGCAGAGAGCCAGTATGCTCTTTTGTATGGGATGTACATTGCATGTTAGAATAGAGGGATAATCCCAATTTGTAGCCACATTGCTTGCTAATTAGCACAAATGACATAATATTTTTGAGGTCCACCTAATTTTCTTTTAAGGCATGAAATAAATTCGAAAACATAGACTCACCAGTATGAGGAGGACTTTCACTCTTAAATATATTGCCACCATCTTTGTAAACTTGAGCAAAAGTTCAAGTCTGAGTTTATCTCCAAGGCTTAGATCTTTTCTTTATGGTCAGAAAACTCCCACGAGCACGCTTACTGAAATAGGTTAGGATTGAATATTTGAAGATTAAATGAGTTTCAGTTTGCAAAGTTATTAGTATGGAGCCTGCTTGTGCTGGCTAGTGGGAACAGGTGATTAAATGTGAACTCATCTCAAGAGCCATAGGGCAAGGGCTGTCTTTGTCTTTATCCTTGAGCTGGTGTATGTTGTTTCCTGCATAATTCTGAGAAATAGTCCACACTGAGAGAACCAAATCTTCAATGCTGCTGTGGCCACGGTCCAATGGGTCCACCCAACTGCTGCCATTGAACTAGTCTCTCCATGCCCCTAGAGAGAAGTAGAAAATGGTGGTGTTCCAAGCACAGTCACAGGCTAGTGCCAGACTACACGCACATTGTTAACCAGTTTGTCCCAAGATAAACCGAGAGTAAGCATCTAGAAACAACAGTTACATCTAATATTGGTTCAGCAACTGATAGCATGAGCTGCAGCTCCTCTTGTTTAACAAGGCACTTACCAGTCTGGGCAGCGTTGCTTTAATAGTATGAACTCTAGCCTAACTACACATGGTAGGACCACATTTTAGCTCTTGATGGACTGGAAATACAAACAAAATCAAAAGCCCAGGTCCTTCATCACAGAGAGAGGTAGAAGGACCCTGCACAGCTCTGACTCGTCCTCCTAAAGGCACATAGGAATATAAACACAATTGTCTTGTCAAAACATGGGAGGAAGTTATAGAACAGTAGACTAGACTAGAATCTGCCATCAGTCAGACCAGCTTTGTCACCACTGAGGGAACAAGTGCCCGATGGTAGCTAGTCCAGTGGAGCACTGCATAGCAGGGCTGTAGCAGGGGAAGCCTGCCGCCTCCTGCCCAGAGCGTGATTGCTGTTCCTGGAGGCTGTGAGCAGGGCTATAGACTGCGCTCTTATACACACCCTTAGTCATTGTCTGTGACGCCGCACAGCAGCCTTGGGCGTTAGCTCTGGAGCCTATAATGCACCCCCTATATCCATCTTGAGGCTGCTCTGTTGTAGTACTGCACTGCTTTGACCTCTTGGGATATGGGTAGGTTATTTTGCTATTAAATTAGCTTATTTGGAGGCTATGAAAAAGTATAAGATAAGCTTGCTCAGACAGCCAGAATCAGGTCTGCTGAGCAAAAATCAAGGACCATTGAGTCTAGGAAATACAAGATTCACATTTGGAAGCCATGCTGGTTAGACCAGGGGACTGCATACAGGGCTGTGTCTGGCCGGTCCTTCTAGCAAAGAGCCTGCTGTAAGTGGAGTGCTGTAATCTATTCGGTTCATGCTGTTCCAACTGGCTTTAATCATCAAAACTTGAATAATATTCAAACTGTGAAAGGAACATAGTTCTTGCTGAAGCCTTGATGTGCTAAAGGGAAGCGCCAGAGCTTCCAATCCACCAATCTATGCAACATGCTGTAGAAAAAAACACTAGATTGCTTCACGTGATGTGGGGCAGCAGCCTTTTTCCACAGTGAAATGGCATTAAGATTTAACATTTCCTTTTTCCCCCAGAGGAAAAAAATGATTTTCATGGAAACCATGTTTCATGGCAGTTGCTTATTGACTGTGTACTGCTGCCACCTCTTGTGATGCCCCTGGGCAGAGGTCAGCTGGTGCAAGGCGTGGAGCTCTCTGGCGGGAGGGGATGTGGCCCTGAGACTTGGAAAGCTCCAGGGGAAGGGACGCGAAAGGGGAAGATTTCGAGCTGAGCCTGTCAGGGAGCAGCCTGTGCTGCTGCCTCGCTGGGCTAAAGACACACCAGCTACACGCTGGGCAGGGGCCGAGCCTGGGTTCTGGGTAGCGCTGTGCAGAGCCTCCTGCTGCTCCTGGTGCAATACTCTGTCAAGTCCCTGAGTGAGAAGGGCATTCTAGAGCCATGGCCCTGCGCAGACCGCCGCCTGAGAATTTAAAGCTTCCGTTTAATTCTGCAGAAACCACAAAAAACTGGGTTTTAGTGCACAGAGAGTCCTAGGGGAGGCGCAGGGGTGGGTGGGCCCTCCCTGAATTGTGCAGTCACAATTCAGCATCTGAATGGTTGCTGTTTTATTCCTGGTTTGCTTCGCTGGTTTCCAGAACCATTTTATTTATTCATTTGTTTGTTTATTTTGATATCTGGAGTGGACATGGGGGCCAGGTCTAGTCTCTTTGGTTCCAGAAAAAGGGGGAAGCAGTTGTTCCTGTGAGTAGACAGGCAGTGGAGAAAATAAGGATGTGAAATTACTGTCTGGGGACTGAACACTTGATGTAGGAAAGGCAGGAATTGGTTCTTAGACATTCACAGTTTTAGTAAAAACTTTCAACTCAGCAAATACCTTAGTTTAAAATGAGCAGAACTGAGGAGGAGGATTGCAAGTTCAAACTCAGCCTAGGCAATTTAGTAATTTAACAAGATCCTATTTTAAAAGTTAAAAAAAAAAAAAAAAAAAGACTAGGAATGTAGTTGAGTGCAGAGACCCTGGGTTCAGTCTCCAGTAACACACACACACACACACACACACACACACACACACACACACAGAGTGCATGTGCACACACACGTGCACAACTCAAATAGACATGTCTTTAAAGCAAACATACCAGGGACCACTAAGCACATGAAAGTTTGCTCATTGTCACTAATCATTGGAGAAATGCAGATTAGAGCTACAAGATATGACTGCATAGCCATTAGTATGACTGTCATAAAACAAAGAAACAAAATCACAGGTGTGGATAGGGATGTGGAGAAACTGGTGCCCTGGTGCACACTGCTTTGGGGAATGTTAAAGGGTGTAGCCACTAAGAGAAATATTACTGGTGCTTCCTGAAAAAATTACAAAATTACCCCATGACCCAACCATTTCACCACTGAGCCTGTAGGCCCCAAACAGTGAAATCTGGGAGTGGAATAGGAGTCCTACAACTGTGTGATTCATGGCACCAGGTAGAATTCACAAGAGCCCAAGGTGACTTGGAAGTTGTGCCAAAGGACACGAGCCATGTCTCCATGGGTGTGGGTGGCCAGGTAATTAAAATACACATGTACAGTGGAATTTTACCCAGCCTTATAAAGTGGATGGAAATTCTACCACCTGTGTAAGCCTCAGAGACATGATCACAAGTGAAGTACACAGTCACAAAAAAACCAACACATATGGTTCCACTCACATAAGGTTCAGAGTAGTGAAGTTCATAGAAATGGAAGCTGAATGGTGGTTGCTAAGAACCAGGAGGAAGGAGTTAGTGTTTAATGGACACTGAGTTTCAGTTTGGATAGATGAAGATGTTCTAAAGATGGATGGTGGCGATAGTGTGCACATGTTCTGAATGCCACCGGGCTGCACATTTGCATATAGCTAAAATCACAATTCTTTTTTTTTTTTAACAGTACTGGGGATTGAACTAAGGACCTTGCACTTGCCAGGCAAGTGCTTACTCTACTGAGCTATCTCCTCGGCCCTTAAGATCACAATTCTATAATATATGTAAGCCGGGTGTGGTGGCGCACGCCTGTAATCCCAGCACTCGGGAGGCTGAGGCAGGAGGATCAGTGCGAGTTCGAGACCAGCCTATGCTACAAAAGTGAGCTCAAGGCAGCCTGAGCTGCATAGCGAGACCTTGTCTCAAAAAGACAAAAAAAAATATATATATATATATATATATATATATATATATATATATATATATGTATGTATATATATATAATATATGTACTTTATCAAAATGAAAAATAGTTTCAACTGGTTCATTTAATGTGTTCACTTAGGAAATTTACTTACGAAACAAATATGTTCATAAGTCCAACAACTTATAGGGCACTTGCTGTGCCTGTGCTGGGCATTGTATATCTGCCTGCCTTCCTTTCTCTGTACCCTTTTTTTTTCTTATTTAAATTTCACTAATTGAGGTAATACATTGACATTCACAGACTTCATTACTCAGTTCACTGAGTTGCAGGAGTTGTCCATATGTGTGTAATCACCACCCAAGACAAGATACAAGCCATGTTTATCACTGCAGAAAGTTCCCTGCCCCTCTCAGCTAGTCTGCCTGCTTTTCCCCCACCAATTTCCTACTTGGCCAGTTGTGCGGGCAGCACACCCAGAGGTGAGTGGCCTTTAGGAAAAGGTGTTTTGTTCATTTCCACTAGAAGGATGGCACACAGGAGGCTGGACACATGCTTTAGGACTCAGGCTGTTCTGCAGGAAGCTGAATCACTATTAGGAGGCTGCTTCACAACCTTGCAGTGGGATAAGGAGTCTACAGTGACCTCACACGGCCCCATCCCTGAGCTGTGGTAGCCTGCTGCACACATCCATCTCTAGCTCAGACCTGACTAGCTACACAGCGATAGCATCCTGTCCTCTCCACAGGGATTGGTAACTGGTCCCTAGCTCGCTCAGCCTCTTCCTTTCTGGTTTTGGAGCTGCTGGGCTGGTTGACATATTTTTTGGCCATGTTGATGCCTTTGGTCTGGAACTGAAGCATGAGACTTGACAAATGCTGTCCACTCACTCAGGCACAGGGGAAACTGGAACAAAGGAAAGATAGCTGCTTTTTAAGAGACACACCTCACTGAAGTGGCAGGAAGGTGCACTTCTGAGCCAAGGACTGGCCACTTTTCCAAGGCACTTCTTGAGTTTCCAGCCAAGGTCATCCATGGTTGCCTTCTGTCCTTTTCTGGTAGTCTCTCTGCTTAGTTTAGATCCTGCCTGTTCTTAGCAGCTTACTATAAGGCAGACCCCCCTGCCTGATTCCCTGGTACAGGCTCCCAGTGTAACCATTTAATGGTTGTCTGGCAGTCCCAGCTGACCTACCCTAACCTGACCAAGAGTGCCCGGGCAGTGACTGCCTTACCTGTCACTATTGTCTGTGTTCCATTGTTGACTTTCCTGTAAGGATTAGGGCCAGTACCTGCCCATCTTACAGTTTGGACGTAAGACACAGAGAAGATGCTGGATGTAAGCTCTGCCAGGTAGAGGGGAAACTGGAGCCCAAGCGCTCAGCACATGGGCCAGCCCCAGGGAACGAGGGATCCTCTCCTGAGAATGTACTGCTGCTTCATGTTTTCCAGTGTAGAAAAGTGCAAACCCCATAGACGTTTCTCTCTGGCCGCATTAGCTTTTGTCACATGCAAATAGGGATGATTTCCTAAAACGTGTGACTCAGTAAGGGATCCCTTTACCAGGGTGTGAAATGACTGCATGTGAATCTGAGCCTGGAAAGATGAACTTTGCTCCGCTTCCCACACTTTGGCTTGAAGTCTTTCTAGGACACTGACCTCGTGTTATGGAGTCCTTGGGGTCCCAGGTAGAAGCCCAGCCTGTGTTTGACAGCCAGGCCCTTCGTCCAGCTCTTCCTCCTCTGCAATTTTGTTCTGTCCAACCAGGAGCCCCTGGATTGCTCCTGCAGTGTATGCTTGGGTGCAGGGACGGGGCTGGTGAAAATACAGCGTGAAAACTTCTTTGCCATTTTGTTGATCAGGAAATCATAGGAAAATCATAAGCCATTTCACTGGGGATTGAGAACAAAATTTTCTGAAGTGACTATCATGAGTTTGGCTATTTGAGAGAATAATTTTTAATTAAGAGAGAAACTTAAAAGAAATCTGAGGCATAGTTATGTATACAGTCCATGTCAAGAATATAAAACAAAAGGCACAGAAAAAAAGGCAGAAAATATACCATAATAGTAGCAGTTGTCATTTCTCTACCTTCACATTTTTTCCAGTTTTTAACAGCAGGGTGTGGTGGTACACACTTATAATCCCAGCATTTGGAAGGCTGAGGTAGGAGGATCGCTGAGAATTCAAGACCAGTCTGGGCTACAAAGTGAGCCTGAACTGAATAGCAAGATCCTGTCTCAAAGAGACAAAAATAAAACAAAATAGTATTTTTTCATATTGAGAAAAATAAACACCTAACCAAGCAGAGAAATCTAACTATAATAGGTGAATTACTTTTGCCCCTCTCTCCCCTCCCATGGTGAGCAGGTGATTGTGGAGAAATCTATGTTAGTACTAATGAAACAGAAGAAGGCAGGCCACAATGCAAAAGAAATTGTTAAACAACTGGTTTTTTCAATGTAGCAATACAGAATGTTGAGGTTCACTTTGGGAAATTGGTACCTGTACAAATAGTTCTTAAAAGGTAGAATGGAACAAAATTGTTTCATAAAATCTTCTATAAAAATGTACCTTATAATGCACTTTAGCCTTCCCTTAAAAAAATAACTCAGGATTCTGTTGTATCCTGGGGTTCCTGTCAGCCAAATTTGGGGGTTCTCTTTAAAGGTAGCCAGATCAGGCTTGAACCTTCTCTCCTGCAACACCATGCCAGCATTCTCAAATAGCTATGCCCCCAAGTGGTCGCATGTACCTGTAAATTACATCCAGTAAAAAGGAAGCAATTAGCCAGGTCCTGGACTGCAGAGTTTACAATTTAATAAAGATGAAAATGATAATGCGCTCAAAAAAAAAAAGGGGGGGGGAGAAAAACCTCAAAGTGTGTGTGTGTGTGTGTGTGTGTGTGTGTGTGCACACGCACATGAGTGCATTTCCATTTGCAGGGAGACCCAGGAGGAAAAGCTGGTGGTAAGTGTGGGCAGAGCCCTCCCAAGAATTCCAGAGACTTCGCACCCTCCTTCTTAGGAGCATCTTCGGTTCCTTTGACGGCCTCCTTCTCTGCAGCAATAGCTCCATGATAGTCTCCTTGGCAGTCTGCCAGAGGCTGTAAGCGTACAGAGAATTGTGTTTTAATAGAAGGCTTTACCTCTGATACAGATTTAAAATGAGGAAGAAACTTTCTGTTCCTCAGCCAGAGTGAAATGCATTTCGCTTCTTGTGAAATGCAGGTGATTACAAGCTCATCTTACATAATTTTATTATTTTCAATTGCTGCCCGTCAGTCTCAGGTGATGGGCTCCTGGGAGCAGAAAGGAGGCAGATTCTGGGTGGTGATTAGAGGGGAAAAAGTCACCCCGTCATTATAAAATTGCACAGAAGTTTAGAAAGGAGAGTAATTATCTTTGTGACGATGATGTTGAAGATCATCACAACCTGCTAAGCTCGACATGCAGCCGTGAATTGAAGACTGTTTAATGGCCTCTTAGAAAATATGTTTTCACATTAACAAAGGGGTAATGTTTGAATTTTTTAAAAAAATATATTTACATCTAATGAAAGAATTTTCTTGAATAATTACATTTTGAGAAATTTCCAGCACAACAGAGGTGGTCCACTGTCACGCCCACAAGAGGGCATTTTCTCACCAAGGACTATGAAAAACCGTGTGTGTATGAGGGGCTGCCGGGAGCAGGGGAGGGGACATTAATGGCAAAGGGGTGTTAATGGGAAACCTGCTTGCAGTTGGGTTGTGTGTCTGCTCCTATTTAATGTGTCCTGCCAGGTCCTGAGCCAGCGCTACCTGCCAGGAATTCTGCTGTGTATACTTCCTCTTTTTTAAAATATCTTGCTCTCACAAAGACTGGAGCCCAGAGGAATCCTTTACAAGATACCACATCGTACTACACAGCCAACCCCATCAGATTCTGGATCAGATTTGATTTTCTAATATTTTAAGACTCTGGCCAAAGTGCAGTGAGCCTGCCACCTTCCCCAGCTTTATTTACTTAGCAGTGATTTATTGAGTACCTGCCCTCTGTCGTCACTGAGCCAGGCCAAGCCTGACCTCATGGAACTCAAATTTTCCACAGGAAGATTTGCCGTAGACAAAAGTGAAACAAGCACAAACTGGTAATTTACATAATTATAAATGATACTAGGAGAAATAATCAGGATAAAAAGAATAGCTATGTTGGATTGAGTAGGACTAAAAACAACACCAGAGAAGTTTACCCAATCACTGCAGAAATCGATAGCATGCTTATCACCAAAAACTAGAACATACGACTATTACATAAATGTGTTTTGGAAATTTCACTACGTTGTCTAGAGTTTTCTCATTTCCCTGGAGCTATGATGACTTCATCCTGGAGTGGTTCTGGTTAGGGACAAGCATTCAGTTCCCCAAGTCTTGTTTATGATGTTATCTGTGCTGTCCCCAACCTCAATGACCAGGCCACAACTGTGGGATACTAGTCACTAAAGCCCAAGCAGCTCCCAGCCACAACACACAAGACCCAAGAGCAGGAGGTGGCTTGCCACTACCCTGGAGACTCTGAGATCCTTGATGGGAGGCTAGTTGCCCAAGAGCTTCCATGTGTTAGAGACCCGTGTGAGAATTTCTGGAACCAAGAATCAGAGCTGTACTTGGAACTCATACTTGGAGAGATTGGGCAGTACAGGCTGAGCAGAGAAAGGAGTGCTTTGCGCGGGGAGGGAAGTCTGGAACAGCTTTGAAGGATGGGGAGGCATAAGGAAAAGGACTGTGGGATTATGAGTGATGTTTATTTTTTAAAAAATTTAATGTGGAATGCATTTTGATAAGTAAAGCAGTATCTATGATGTGACAGTTTCAGGCATGGCAAGTGATCATCTCTAAAAACCCTCTTGTCTAGTGATGATCCATGTTAGTATTTCATTATATTTTTTCCAATCTTCTCTGCATTTGTACAATATTTGGAATCATCTTACATAGGAAGATATCATGTCGCTTGCTTTACTATTTAACAAATATTATCCCATATCATTAAAGCTGCTCTTAAATATCATTATTGAATGGCTGCCCAGCTATGACTATGGGAATTCCCATTCTTCATCCTACACCCGTTGGTAGTTACATGCATCCTTTGGTTCACAAGTTTGACATCGATGGATCTGTCAAGCTCCAGTCTGATGGTAATATTAGACATGTCCCTTTACGCACACAAGTCTGACTGTGTATGTCAAGTGAAGGTAACAGTACCAAGCTCACAGAGAATTATGAGAGTTACGTGAGATCATACTTGGCTAGAGTTCTAGAAATAGAATTACCTAAGTTTGATTTTTTTTATAATTATATAACTTTCCAATTATAAAACTAATGTTCTTTATGGAAATTTTTAACAAAAGGAAAAAAACATGGAAATCTCATCACTCAGAGATTTAAAAAAACAATTAACATTTCTGAATCTATTATTTTTCACTTTTAGCAGAATTGGGATCTTACTCTATGTTCTGTCTTCTGCTTGTTTCCCCTTAATCTTGTATTGATTTTCCCTTGTCATTATTCATTCAGGAACACTGTCTTAGAAAGCTGTCTTTCATTATATTCCATTCTATTACTGTGTCATATTTTATTTAACCAATTTCCTATTATGGGATATTTAGATAATTCGGTTATTTGCTACTCTAAAGAATATTGCAGCAAGATCTTTTTGAGCAAATGTGCGTGGGGGCATTCAGGATTATTTCCTTAGGATTAACTCCTATGGCTGTTTCTTATCGCATCAGTGGAGGGGACACACTGAAGACATTGATATGTATTGCCACACTGCCCCACAGAAAAACTATGCTGTTTTACTGTCCATAAATAGTGTGTGAACCCCTACTTTACTTCACTCTGCTCCATTATATATTTTTTAATTTATTCTGTTAGGTAGGTGAGTAATGGTGCCTCGTGGCCTCAATTTGTACTTCTTTGATTACAGCAGGCTAGAACATTTGTTTCTGTGTATATTGACATTGCTGTCCTTTGCCTGTTCTTCTATTTATATTTATCTTTTTTCTTATTGATTTGTAAGAGCTTTTTATGCATAAGAGGATATTAACCTTTTGGTGTAATGCTGGAAATATTTTTCTGTGCTTGTAGTTTCTCTTTTAAATTCATTTATGGTTTCTTGGTTGTGCAGAACCCTTTATTGTGCATGTCCTGCTCATCAGCTCTTATTTCACATTCATGTTTCCTCTTGTTTTCATGCCTTAGAAAATCCTTCCTGTTCCTGGCTTTAGATGTTCATTCATTTGCATTTCTCCTACTTGTTTCATGATTCATTTTTTACATTCAACTTTTTATTTTGTCCTGTCATTTTGTTCTAAGATACAAGAAGAATTCAACTTTTTTTCTTAAGAGCTCATTCTTCCTATTCTGTTTGGTAAATGATCTTTCTTTCCCCGCTGATTTGAAACGCTCCCTCTTTTATGCTCAATCTTTGTACGATAGGGTGTTTCTAAGATATTTTTTGTTCTGTTCTGAGCTGTTCCTAAGGCACATTGTTTTAATTGCAGAAGTGTTTATCTTATGCTTTAAAATCTGGTTGTACAGATCATCTTCATTATTATTTTCCAGAGTGGCTTTGGCTACTATCTCTGACACTTCTAGTAGCACAGGTGAACTCTAAAATTATTTATGCCGAGCTGTATCTTGTTGAGTTTGCTGTACATGATGCCCGTCTGAATGCAGTGATAGCTGTAAATTGATTTATCTTGCCTGCAGTATTGAGTCTTCTCATTCAGAAATGTGGTCTTCCATTTACTCCCTGTTTATTTCAGTTTACTTTCATATCTCTGTGTAAACATCAGTGATTTTCCTCATATGAGTTCTGTGTTGTCCTTTAAAAAATCAGCCCTAGATGTTGCATATTAGCTGAGTGAGATCTTTGTCTCCCAAATGTATTTTTGTAATGAGTTATCACTGGCAAATATGGAAATGGTTAATTTCTGCATATTTATTTATCTCTTTGGGTTACTGGACTTAAGGCAGGAACTGGGCTCTTAAACCATGCTGATTACTTTGCTAAAAGATTGGGCATATGACTAGGGGTGTCTAGGAGAGCATATATTACCATGTTTTAAAAAAATCTTCATTTATTTGGAAGAAAATGGCTTTGCATGCTTTATGGATTATTTCAGTGAAATTGCTTTCTGACTCTGAATTTGAGTTCTTGGAATTGATTTGGGACATATGATGTCATCTTTAATGCTTGCTTTTGGGGACTCCCCAAAGATAGTAGACAGACATGATCTACTACCATGAACAGAGAGACAACAGTCTTCATATAGGCATTTGAGTTCATAGTCTGCCTTGTGGGAAAATAAATGCAAGGGATGAGAACAAAGAAAAATGTGAAACCTAGCTCCAGATTCATGTCCCAGGCTGACTGGAGAGAGCCTGCTGTGTTGACATAGGGTTTAATGTCACCCAAAAGTCCACTCACAGCTACACAAACGTGAGTGTGAAGAAGTAATCAGATGTCATCTGCCCCATGTTGGTACCTGGAGGACACTCAAGACTTCTCTGTTCACAGCACAACGCTAACCCCTGGAAGTGAGCAAAGCAGAAGGGAAAGACAGACCAGAAACACGACTGTAATATTGAGGCACTTCATTTTCAGCAGCTGTACTAAGTCACATCATATTGTCATCTTCTCTAAATTAAGGCCTCCCTTTTAGTTATAGAGGAAGGAAGAATTTCTCCTACCCTGATTCTCCTAGCATATGGCTGGAGGTGGGGGCGGAATCTCCCCACGTCCCCACACAGACAGCTTGTGAATGTACCGATCGTGTGCATTTCCTCCGTTGGGCGAACAACTCATCTTTCACTCTTTGCTTTTTATGCCAGTTTGGGAAAGTTGTTTTCTCCTGCTTGAAAATCTTCCTTGGAAGGAATATGTTGCCATCAGCAATTCCTCTGTGTTGTAACTATCTCCCATGAAGCCAGACTGTAAGGCAGTGTGTCGTCCCTCAATAAAACCCAAACCCATTATCCGTGGCTCAACAAATATCTGAGTGCCTTCTGTGTGCCAGGCATTGTGTGTGTTGCTGGAACCAGACAGGGAGAAGAAACAGGCCTGGTTCTTTCCCTCACAGAGTGTACAGTCTGGTCAGGCAGAGAGATGTATGCGATCCAGCAAGCAGCAGTGAACGCTACAGAGAAAGGTAGACTGTGCTGTCACAGGGAGCCTTGACTCCTCATCTCAGCTTTGGGGAGTGGGTGGTGACTGATCTGAGATTTGAAAGAACTGTTTAAAGGATCTAAAGGGAAGGTGAGCTGGGGCGGGGGGGGGGGGTGTGGAGTAATAGGTTCCAGGCTGGGGGACAGATGTGTAGGAGAGAGTATGGCTCATTCCCAGAAAGGCAAGAAGGCCAGGGAGATTGGGATGGAGAAAGTGAGGGGAAGAACAGAGAATTGGGCAGGCAACCATCCATCATGAAGGGGCTGGGAAGCCACATGAAGGATCTTTGTCTTTATTACAGGAGAACAGACTGACTGGGATTTTTTAAGGGCACAATATCTTTGCAAAGATGGTTCTTGTTCCCGTGTGGAGCCTTCTCAGAAAAGATACAGGGTACAGTTGGAGATGATGCAGGAGTCCAGGCACGAGCTGAAGGCGAGGCTAGGGTGTGGAGGTGATGGATACACAGATGGAGAGAGGCCAGTGGATCTGAAGTAAGGAAAGGCCCTCAGATCTCCAGGGCAACACCTGCATTTGTTTCAAAAAACCAGATAGGGAGATAGTTCAGCAATCTAAGTGCCTATCTGGCAAGTGCAAGGATTTGAGTGCAATACCCTGGTGCCATGTGCCATGCTGGCCCTGGAACCCAGGCATACTGTGATTGGTCCCCAAGACCATGCATGGTGGTGCACCTCTGTACTCCCAGCACTGGGGAGGCTGAGACAGGAGGATCACTGTGAGTCCAAGCTGTGTAGCAAAACCCTATACCAAATAAAGAGATAAATAAAAGATTAAAAAGAAAGAAAGAAAACCAGATGGATGGAATGTCATTGTCCTCACTGAGGATACTGAGAGGAATCAGATGTTGGAGAAGAGTTTGGGGCTGGGAGTGAGGTCTCGCACAATGCAACAGTCGTGCTAGGTAAGCTGCTTGAGTGTGGCCCTCACTAAATAGAGGACAGGTCAGGTATGGAGAACCCATTTTAAAGAATCATCCACATCGGTTTCAGGAAGAAGAATCTTAGCGATAATGAACAAACCATTGTCCCCAATCCTCCTTGGACCTCCTGCCAATTGTACCTCTCTTCTCTCTGGCTTTCTTATATAATGTTTTCTCAGGAAGGCATTTCCTGTAAATCCTCTACCGTGTGCTGACTGGGTCACACCTAGAGCTAACAAAAGGGCTTTAAACGGAGAATCCCGCCTCCCCTTCAGGGGAGTCTTGCTTGCTGAATCTTCCTTCCCAGCTTTCCCCTTCCTATCCTAGTCCCTCAGTGCTGAGCTATGGACTTTAAAATACATTATCTGATCATTTTGTTATATGGGCCAAGAAGAAAATTAAGTTTTCTTAAATTTGACACCATTGAAGCAGTAATGCATTCAATAAATATTTCTTAAATATTTATTAAACTCCTTTCATGTGCAAGGCACAGCAGCACAAATAAAAATGAAGAGGAAAACATGGTCACACCCCTTCCCAAGGGACATCTTACCTAGTGGAGGGGACAACAACAACAACAAAACGTAAGGGATTATAGTCTTCATGTGACATGTGCTAAAGCAGAGGGATGTTAGAATCTCGGAGGCCAGGTGAGACAAGGCCATGCAGGGGCATGAGGACAGAGGTAGGGGAGTGTTCGTGTAGCAGGGGGCGTGGGCATTGGTGGCAGAAGAAGCAGGAGGTGTGCGGAGGCTGAAATGGTTTCTACAACTGGAGTCTGAGTATGAGAAAGGGGTGTGTGTGTGTGTGTGTGTGTGTGTGTGTGTGTGTGTGAGAGAGAGAGAGAGAGAGATCAGGGTAGAACACATGGACCAGGGGATAGAGTGCAGGGCAGGTGGTAGTAAATACAAGGAAGTGGGCCTGACATCTGAATTGCAAGGCAGGTGGCATCCAGATGGTGCTGGGCCTAAAACACAGTGGAGAGGCCAGCCACATGGCTTTCTGGTGTGTGCCAAAGGGCTCTTCTCCTACTCACCTCTTCCTGCTGACAGATGAAAGGAGACAAAAATATTCTCATTCTCCTTGCATTAGGAAATGAAGACTTGGCCTTTAACTTAACAGGTGCTGTTGGTGCTGTTTCCCACTTCACAGACAGGAAAATGGCAGCTCCTGGCATCAGCCAATGTTGAGTGGTTGCTTCTCGGGGTCTCCTCTGGCTCTTTTGGCAACGTGGAGATGGATTGTATCTGAATCACTTAGGCCAGCACATGGGCCCAGTCTAATAATTGATGACCTGTGAAGGAGCCAAAATTTGCATCATGGATGTTTCTGACTCGCGTTGCCATTGGCACAACCTTTAGTTCCCCTTAGGCATGTCTCACTTCCAGGCTCCTCAGGAAATGTCACAGCGCTTTGACCTAAGACAGCTGGGGCTGGGATATTGTGGGGTTGTTGAGTGACCAGGTCATGCTTGGATCTGCTCAGAGCTTGTCAGTTGTTGAATTTCACAGAACAAGTGCAAACAAGTTCATGGCATTGTTCTGAATTCCGGTCCCAACAGCGCTAATGATTCCTGAGCCAGGCCCTCATCAACCTTTCTTTAGTTATCTATAGCATCTGAAGTTGTCTGCAACCTGGGCATCTGTAGCTGCTGATGAGCACAGAAGGAAGAGGCAAGAATCAGGCCTGACCAGTATTTGAAAGAGAGCAAATGGTACCAGAAGGCCTGAGGCCCTCTCCATGGCTAAAGAGAGCTAGTAGGATGTAAGGCTCTTGGTCTTGGGACAAAGACAGCCTAAAACCCCAAAGCTTGGGATAGAGCTATAAGAATGGAAATGGATAGGGATTGCTGTCACCCAGAAGCATCTTGGAAGGCTTGCCAAGCACCTGGGCCTAGATGAAAGCATCACACAGGATCTTTCCAGAGCTGGTCAGGCAGCGTTGGTTTGGGAGTGGGAAGGTATTGGGTACCAGGCATGATCTAGTGTGAGAAGCCAGAGGCAGTGCTGCAGAAACCCTGATGTGGCTGCCCAGTATGAGAATCACTTGCTTCCTCTCCAGGAGGCTTTCCACCTAGCGTTTTTTTTTACAAATGGGCAAGTGGCTAGTGTGGGCCTGTCGAGAGAGACAGCTGGCTTGTGCTGGCTCAGGCTGCCTTCTCCTTCTGCTGCTGACTGTTTGACTGTTTCCAAGTCACCTTTAATGTTGTAAACCACTGCTTGTCATTTTGCCAAAGTCCTGTGCTCTTACTTAAGCATGATTCACGCGCTGGATGTTTTTGACATTTGAAGATTACTTGGTTCTTTGGACAATTTTCTTGTTTGCCTTCAAGAAAATGCCTGCAGTTCTCAATTTCATTTGGGGGAAAGGTGAGGCCCAGGAAGCATGTAATGAACTGGTTGAACTATAAGGCGTTGGGCCCAGTGACTTGTAGGGTACAGCTGAGATGTGAGGCTTCTGCCACCAAGAGGATGAAGACAGCGCCTCAACCTTTTATTATCAGTCATTTGTAAGTAAAGATAATTCCTCTGCAGAGTCACATAGCCGTTGAGCTGCCGGAAGCCACTGGTGGAGCCAGCCTGTGAGTGGGGAGGCCGCATGGTATGCAAAATGTACAGCTCCGCTATTTCTTCCCTAACTGTGCCCACATGCTGTGTATAATACCACTTCCATGTGGCAAAGGACTGATCACGCCAGACCCTGGACATGGTTGTCACGGTATTGTTCTTTCCACTCCACTGAGCAAGGACTGCCATTACTGGGGAGAGGTTAATTAAGAATTCATGTAATTATCCACTTTCTTATTAAGGTCCATCTCTCTCTTCCCCCTCCCCACCCTTCTGCAATGCCAAACTAAGTCATCACCACTGGTCAGGTCAAAAAAGAATGATCTAGTGCTCCCCTTGAAAGAGTCTACTGACCTCAAGGAGAAAACCCAAGAGTAATGGCAAAGTAGTATCTGTCTTAAAATACTTATTCCTTTTTTTATTACTTTCCAGTTTAAGCTATCTATCTCCCTCCACCAAACTCAGGGCCGAACCTGGCATGGGAGAACCTCAGTTTGTCACCAGTTACCCTCCTTCCTTTGTGTTGCCTACCTTCCTTCCTCCTTGATTCCATGTGAGGACCAGGAGCCCTGCTGTGGGGGAAGGTGATAGCAGACAAAGTGATGGTGAACTGAGGTGACTTGTGGCCAGCAGCAAGGCCATTTCACTTGGCAGATGACTTGAGAAGAGCTCACAATTCTGCAGAGATCTCTGCAAACCTCATGCCCGTGCCCCTAGCCCTCATAGCTCTATAATTCTCTAGGTGGAGTCCACTTCAAAGGACTGGAAAACAGAACTCATAGAGATAGGACAAGGGAGTTGGGATAATTTCATTTCACAAGAAAGAGGCTGAGGAGGGATTTAAAATTGTTTCTGAAGGATCCTCCTGTGGAGGACCAGGATGAGTCGTTCTCTATTTCACCAGGAGAGAGGAGACAAAGTGGATCTCAACAAATGAGCAAACTTTCGAGTTCATTAAGGCAAGTCCTGTGTGAAGCACTAAAGAAGACTGGGCAGGCAGTGTGGATGTATGGGAGAAAATTTTCTTAGAAAAAGGTTTCAAGCAAGGAATTAACATGGACAAGAAGACTATTGCACCTTAAAAGTGGAAAAGATGGCCCAGGGCAGAAAAAGCAGGAGTAGTGAGAAGTGAGTCGGCACTGACTACTCTACAGAAGATATCTCAGCTAAAGGACAAAGCTGGGGTGGGAGAGGCAGCAGGGCCAGCCAGGCCAGCCTTGGCCTTTGCTCATAGGCAGGGGAGCCATTGGTGACTTTTCTGTTTTATAACCCTAAGGGGCAGCTGGGTAGTAAAGGCCCAATCTGCTGAACCTTACTTGTCTCAGATTGGTCTGAAGCCAAAGAAAAAGTAGACAACATGAGATTTGTTTCATAAAACTGAATACATCCCCTGTAAGTGTTCTTATGGTTTATGTCTAGTTGTCCCCTCAAAAGCCTCATGCGGTCATGGGGTGGAGACTTCTATAGATTGAGACTTGACTCATGAGTCACTGGGATTATGTGCTTTAGTACTGATCTGGAGTTTGAGACTTGATCCATGATCCCAGGGATTATGTGTTTTAAGTATTTCTGGGATTATGGGTGTAGCCTAAGGAAGATAGGCTGAGGCAGAGCCTGAATGTAATATAAAGAGAAACTGAAAGACAGACTAGCGCTGTTGCTCTCTGCTGCCCTGTTTGGTCAGTTGCCTCTGTCACGATTGTTGCTCTTCCACCACCATGAACTAGATGCTCTGTGCCCTGTTCCACTCAGCCTTGAGCCAGCCAAATATGGACTGAAACCTCCAGTAACTGTGAACTAAATAAGCCTTTCCTTCCTTCATTTTGGGTGTCGGGTATGTGTCCCAGCAACAAATGAAAGGTAAGTAAGACAAGTGTTGTCATTTATTCTGAGATGATGTTCTGTCCGTCAGGACTCTGTTGTAAGCAACAGAAACAAATTCCAACTGGTTAAAACAGAAAAGAAGTTTACTGAAGGGATGTCAGGCAGCCCATTGTATCCAGAAGGGTGGAGAAGCAGCCTACAAGGCCACATGGCCAAGAGTGACAACTAGTCATCCCCAGACCTGGCCCCACAAGGACCCCAGCTATTCCCCTACTGGTGAGATCTCCAGGTTGTGCAACTATCATTGGTGGCCTTGGTCTGCTAGGAGAGGCATTTAGATGCCCAGGGCAGGGTTCAGAGGCTGAGAGCCGGACAGAACCGCCAGGCCTTCTTCTGTGTCCTTCCTCTTTGACAGCATGTCTGTGCCTCTTCAGGTGCACATGTGTGACAAAAATAGAAACTGTAGTCTTGATGAAGTGGAGATGGATCATTGTTCAATGTTCAAAATATTATTGTCACTTTGCAAACCATGAAGGTGGCAACCTACTGCTTATCCCCAGATGTTTGAGGAGTCTAGTAGCCCATGAAAGCCCAAAGACTGTTACATTAGTGCTAGAGCAGCAGATACAGGGCCCATGCCCCAGGGTTGACGCTTATTAGGCAAGTAGAGGTGTGTGAGCAGCATAGGGTTCTACAATCACATTTCTGCTGTGTGCTCCTCAGGGTTGTGGCAAAAGGCAAGAAAACCTGGGCAGAGTGTGGCTGCAGCAGCCAAGAAGAGATTAGTGACCCTGCTGGGCAGAGGATCGAAGCTGATGAAAACAGCTTTCTAGAGACAGATCCAAACTGTCAAGGACACCCCTGTATCTGTCTTGTGCCTGCTGGAGGTTCACCACTGCAGTGATCGACCCCTAGGACACCAGGAGTCCCTGGGGAGCTGTGCTTATTTCTTTTCTGCTACATCATCTATGGTCTGAAAGGAAGATGGCGTGTTCCCAGACTCGGAAGTTCAAAAACCCTAAGCCCAAAGAGCACCACAAATAGCAATCTCGGTGCCAATCTCTGGGGGGCTGGGGGGATTTTGTTGGTGCCCTAGGGCTATAGTTTCTCTCCCCTTTCCCCGTCCCTCTCTCCCCCTCCCTCTCTCACTCCCTCCTTCCCCTTCCCTCCCCTTCCCCCTCTATCCTCCCTTTATCTTATCCTCCCCAGCTCCATCCTTCCTTCATCTGGAAACAGAAAATGACTAATCAAGGTCATCGGGCTGGTGTTGTGGTGTCAGAGGCCATCCTCAAGTCCAGACTCCGTTCCTACAAATACCAAAGATGCCATGTGCAGTCACAGTCACAGTCAGTACTGTTTTATAAATACACTCTCATTTATTAAAGCTCCCATTGGAGGAGCTGGGTCTCTTTACCTTCCCCAGAGTCCTGGGGATAGAACGCAGGGCCTTTACTTTGAGCTATAGCTCCAGGCATGTTTTCATATTTTATTTTGACCCAGAGTCTCATGAAGTCACTGAGTTGCTCAAGTTGGGCTCCTGCTTGAGGTCTTCTTGCCTTAGGCTCCAGAGTTTATTACAGCTGTGTACCAATGTACTGCTGCAGAGACACTATTCTTTACTCACAGTTACCTATTGGGTATGGAAAGCGTTTCCAGTTTGCCCAATAAATGTACTTTGTAGCTCTTGCTTCCTGGGCCAGCTTTTCTTTTGCTTCTCTTTTGCTCCTCTTCAGTGGCTCCATCTTTATTCTCATCACTCTACATCTTCTCTGCTGAGCACTTCTCTGTGTTTCCCAAAAAGTGGCTCCTGAATCTACATCCTCAGCACAGGCCCTGTCCTGACCTTAAGACCATAATAACATCACCCTGGGAAGGGTCCTCTGTGAGACATCTGTCTGAGTTACTTTTGTCATTGCTGAGACACAATACCTGATGCACAACCAAAGAAGGAAAGGTTCAGTGAGCTCACAGTGTACAGAGGTTGCGGGCCATATTTGGCTGGCTCCAAGGCAGGGTGGCAGAGAGGTGGCCCAGAGGAAAAACAGTTCTTGGTGGGCAGAAAGTAGCCAAGCAATTAAGGGAGGCAACAGCTCTTTTTATCCCTTTTATCTATCTTATCTAGGCCACTTAGGGCAGGTAGCACTCACACCCTTAACTCAAGTGCCCTTGAGTCTAGAATTGCACCAGGAGTCAGCCCCAGCATCCCTCTGGACCCAGCCACCTCTGAAAAAGCCCCACCTGTAACTACATGAGGCTCTGGGGGGACGTCTAGACGCAAGCCATACCAACATCCCACAGGCACCTCTGTTTCAGTCCTGCTACAAGGTGTCTCAGCTCGCTTCCAGGCCCCACTCCAGTCCCTTCCTCCTCCTGTACTGCTGTCTTATGGCCAAGTCAGAAACTCTCCTCCCTCTGCCCCACCAGCAACACCCCCTGCAGGCCATGAGCCTCCTCCCGTCCCTGCATCTGTTTTCTCTTTTCTGCAGTCCCACCAGGACCCCTCGGTTAGGTTCAAGGTCTACCCTCTTTTCTCTGATTTGGCAGCCACTTCCCAGCCTCTGTGCATGTCCTTTCCCGTTTGAGTTCCACCCATAGCAGGAAGATCTGTGCAAGGCAGAATGTATTGAACAGCCCTCTGCTAGAGCCACAGCTCTGAGACACCATTCAGAGCTGCGCCTCTGCGGTGTGGCTGCCACAGGCAGTCGCACAGAGAGAAAAGGGAATAACCTGCCTGCAGGGGTCCCCCTCCTGTGTCCAGGATGCACCTTTCTCCCCCTAGACTGAGTTCCTGAAGCCCTATAACCTGGGCTCAAACCTCAGCACAGTTGCGACACACCGTAGACATACCTCGAGAGTCCACAGAGTAGGGAGGCTGAATTTGAAGCCTCCAGACATGGTCCTGCCTGCCCACTAAAGCGACGGCCTTGCAAACTAATGAACCTTGGCTTTCTGGCCCACCCTGGCTCCCTGCTCTGCCCCATCCTGACCCCTCCACCGAGCTGGGGCCTGAGACTGTTTCTCAAATCTGGCAGTCCCAAGCTAGATCTGGGAGTGGGTCCTGTCCCCTGCTTGCCCTTCCAAGCCCCCTGTGGTCTATGGAGGGACTCTAGGAGCTGCTGGAGGCCAGCATATCGAGTGCTTTGGTTTCAAAATGTTAGGCTTCAGCATGATTTAGTAGCCTGGCATTTCCAAGCTAGTTTACAATAATCAGGCATTTGTTAATGCTCACTTTCTCCTCCACAGACTGCTGCTGACACAGGAACTTTCTTTGTTGATTAGATTTTAGCCTGTGCTAAACAGTAACCCATGTGGGGTGGTGGGAAGGTGCAGTCTGCAGGAGTTACAGTCACGTGTGGAACAGATTAGGATGCCAGCGCCGCTCCACACCAACTTCATTAGCCACTTCGCCCGCACCTCCACTTCCTCTGAGACAGGACGACCTTACCTTCTGCTCTAGGGCCAGTGTGAGCCTGAGAAGAAAAAGAGGTGGAACACAGGCCTGCTCCATATGTGCTTTGTGATGGCATGACGGCTCCTCTTTTGTCTGCCTTAGTTCCCAGGTGGAGTCTGACTTGCAGGCCCTGGGTTCCACAGACACTGGTGTTTGTCATCTTTCCACTATGATAACAAGTACTTGAGATAACCAACTTAGAAAGGTTTATCTTGGCTTGTGGCTTCTGTCCATGATCAATGGGCCTGAGGACTCCGAGGCTTACAGTAAGGTAACCCGTGATAGCAGGGAGCTCAGGGCAGAGTAAAACTGCTGAGTCATGGCCAAAAAGTGAAAAGAAGAGGAAGAAGACTGTCCAGACCTCCTCTCTAACCCCTCAGGGGTGTTTTTGCAGGGGGCTGCCAGACCTCCCCCAGGTCCCACTTGTGAAGTCATGCCAAGCCCGGGACTAAGTCTTTAATATACAGCCTTTCTGGAGTATCTAAGATCCAAACCATGCCAGGGCCTAGTGATAGTGAAGAAATCGATGGTAGTGAGTGGGCTTTTATTTCTTCTCATGAGGGGACCCCCTGCCTTGTCACCCTCAATATCAGTATTTTTAGAATAGACTTGAGGACTAGAAATACTAATGAACTAACCTATTGATTAAATTACACTGGATCAAGCTAGAAAACCAGGCTTCTTGATTCCTGGGCTGATGTGCTTGCCCCAAAAGATGACCTTCCATGAAGTTTAGCCTGTGACTTGGGGATTGTGGTCTCTGTGGAGACCGGCTCTGCTCTTCTCCCACACTCACCTCAGAACTGTTACACAACTCGCCTCCCTCCCACTTTCCCTTTCCTTTTGCCATGTCTAGAGCCTGGGCAGGCCAGGCAAAGGCTCCCTATGCATCCTGGTGCTAACCTCGGCTGGACAGTGGTGACGGGCACACCCTGACCACTGGGTCTTCTCTCTGCCCATGCTGTCTGTCTGTAGCTTTGCAGGGTTGTGCCCCAAGGCCCTGACAGATTATGCCCTGATCCTTCAGGATTCCGTAATTTCCACCTCTGTTTGCCTGGGCTGGCATGATAGTGGGAGGCTGTGAGGCTCCCTCTGCTCTGTCCTGCTGTGCTTGATTTATCTGCCTTTAATCACCCTGGACTTGGATGTCTTATGTTCAGTGTGCTTCTCAATTTCATTCTAAAAGTATGTCTTCGTTCTATTCAGAATAGATTTTTAATTGCCCTTTCCCTAAAGATGGTAAGTGAAATGAGTGCTCCAGATAACAGTGGCCTTAATGAGGGGCCTAGTGTTCGGCCCAGGGCTCGCGGCAATAGTCTCCAGCCCTAAGGAGGAGCCCACAGCAGGCCGCACTTCACAGAGCAGCCAGCTCCTCCTCAATGGCTGCCTCGTCCTTAGTCCAGGAAACCCTGTGGCTGCTGTGTGGTAGTTTGTGAGAGGAAAGGATTGAAAATGTTCTCTAGGCTGGCAGTCCTATTTCACAACTCCCTTCTCCTAAGTGGGCCTCAGAGGCCTCATCAGGAATGGATCACAGGGCTAGATCCACACTTCCTGAGGTTTTCACCTCATAGAATGCAGGCAAGATGCAATCCATTCCCATGCAGTGAGATACAGGCTGGTCGTGTGACCACCCTGGGTCGTTAGCCTACCCAGATCACAGATCAGCACATGGGACTCCACAGCCTCTGTCACAGCCAGTTTACTCAGGAATAGATGTCCTCAAGGAGCCCTACCAGCTCAGACTGAGCCCCTCCTACCCACTCCTTCTTGTGGACGCTTCCTGACCCTGCCATTGTTTGTCATGAAGCCTATCCCTCAGAGCCAGTCTGAAGCTGTCCACTGCCAGAACTCTCACAGCATTCTGCCGACCTCAGTACCCTGTCCTCCACTGTCCTCCAAACTCCTCACCCGACTTCTCACCTGACTTTGGCAAACAGGTTGAAGAATCCCATAGCTGTGTCCTGGAGAAGGCTTGTTCTGTGGACCAAAGAACCCACTGTGCTCATTAATACTTCCCTGCTTCACGCAGCCTCACAACACCCCTCTGGGAAGGAGGCCTCCTCACACCGCACCTCTACTGACAGGGAGACCAGGCTAGGAAAGGTTGGCCACTTGTGCTACACTGTGGCCAAGTGCTGAGCCCACCTCTGTTGTCTCTGTCCAGTACCAGGTCCGTGTTTGTTTGCTCTGGGCTGCAGTATTGTCCGAGCCCATCTTGCACATCTCTTGGAGGGCCTGGGTCTTGTGCTGGTGATTACCCATCCTTGAAGGTGTGTCTGTCCTCCCCCCTCACAGTGAGGTGAGGGCAGGATGGAGCAGCCCCAGACTGACTTATAGGATGCAGGAAAATGGAGGTAAGATTCTTGCAGTCCTCTCCTCTCCTCCTGTCTTCTCACTGGCTGTCTCGTTTGTAAGGGAAGAAGTGAGTGATTTCTGGTACTAAGTGTAGTGTATTCTGCTTGTCGTGAATGACGGAAAGAAAGATTCAGGTGTGTGTGTGTGTGTGTGTGTGTGTTCACACACACGCACATATGTATGTCTGAGAGTGTGTATGTCTATGATGTGCATATGAACGTGGCTGCAGAAGAGTGTGTATGGGTATGAATGTATCTTTGAATGTGTCTGTTGGTATATTTGTGAGTGTATGTTTGTGTGGGTGTTTATATGTGGGTATCTGAGTTGCATCTGTAGTTTGTATAAGTGTCAGTGGGGCTGTGTGCGTGTGCGTGTGCGTGTGTGTTTGTGTATGGTGTCTGTCTGTGCACATGTGTGGGCAGGCAGGGCCGTACCCTGAGCCACTAACACATGGTGCCATGGTCCTCTGAAGCCCATAATTTCCTGTTGGCTCAGTGCCAGGCCTGCAAGGGATTCAGTGCCTCACCCACACCTCTGTCAATAAAATGCCAACAAGCCATTCATGTCCCTGTTTCTTAGAAAAGGAAAAACTCAAGTCAGTCCATAAAAGCAGCCTGTGGAGGGCCCTACTGACCTCCCTGTCAGCACCCTGGAGGCCTGAGTCTGTGAAAGGAGGCCCCGCCAGGCCCCAGCCAACATCCAGAGGGATAAGCAGTGTGTGTTGCAATGGGACCCTGCAGGGTGCTCCAGAAGTGGCCCTGTGTCCCCAGAGGAGTGTCACTGCTCTTGATGCCCCACCTGGAGCTTGGCAGGGTCAGCAATGGGGGAGACCTGGGCCAGTGATGGGCAGGAGAGACCCAGTGCTGGTGTGTGCGCCCACACTAGAGCCCCACGGGTGAGATGTGTCAGGGACCTGACAGTGAGGGTCCACTTTGGGGGAGACCCTGACCCACTCCCCTGGCTCTGTCCAAGGCAGGGGTTCCTGATGTAGGTGAAACTCAAGTAAGACTGAGCAGGACTGGGCTCCTGACAACCGCGGTATGGGTTGTGGCTTTCACTGGGTCCTACAGGTGGCCCCATGGAAGTGGGGTCATGGGAAGTGATTTTTCACACATGTATTTACTGTTTCTTCTCTCTGGAATATCAGAGGCTGCGCAAGTCCCCTGAAGTGCTGTACAGGGCTGGGCCTGGCCAGGCTTCTGGGGGCTCCACGGAAGGCGTCCATCTGCTGCCGGTCAGCCCCGACAACGGGACAGCTCTGGGTGGCCCAGCCTCTCTGCATAGAAGGCCTAGGCTCTTGCATTCACAGCGCCTTTGGGAACTTCCTAAGCAGCCGCCTAGTGGGCGTTTTTCCTTCTCACACTCTCAAAGGGTTTGAAGAAGCACTCTGGCCTTCAGTTTCCCTCCAAGGGAAGTGGCTTTCTTACCTGACTCTGTGTGAGTGACCGACCTACTGCAGGGAGCTCTGCAGCTGGTGCTGGGGTCAGTCTGAGAGGCCTGGCCTCAGAGCCAGGGTAGGAGTCACACAGGCATTCTATGCTGCTGCCCCATCGCCAGCTGGGGCATGTTGGAGCTCGCTAGTGCTGTGGGCCAGGACTGGTGCTTCCAGGCTTCCTCAGAGCCACTGCTCTTCCCGGACCATCCCAGCCAGGTAGCCTGAGTACAGCTCCAGCTCACTCCTAAGCTCCTAAGCACCCAGGCTCCAGTGGTAGCAAGGCTGATGCCCTGAAGATGAGGACCTTGGTCACAGGTTTCCTCAAAGAGCTTGGAGCGCACCCCACATATCACAGTCCACCCCACAAGTCCTGTTTGGAGTTTCTCAAACCCTGGAAGCTTCCCTGGCCAGACCACCCCTCAGACAAGAATCTCTCCTCTGCTCCCCATTTGCCGTGGTGGTACCCAGGGGCCGCTGTGTCCTTCCTGCCCAGCTTTCCACCTCTCGTGTCTACTATGGCCTGGCAGGCTACCTGTTCCCTGAGGGACAGTGCTGTCCTCACTGTTCTTCCTGTAATGACAACTCCACCAAGGTCCCTTCTCTGGCCAGTAGTTCCTGCACCCAGGTAGACCTGCACAAATGCTTGGGGATTACTATTGTTGAAGGTAGGAAATGCACTAGATTCAAAACACATATTTAAAATGTTCAGTGTAGTTTCTCCTAAAGTGGACCTTTGGGGGCCTCTGAGGGTGTGTGTGTGTGTGTGTGTGTGTGTGTGTGTGTCTACATGCCTGTGTCATGAGAAAATGCACAGCTAATGGAAATCAGACTCAGCCATCAGTTCATCACTTTGGTTCACTTTGACTGCTGTATGGTATTAAATCGCTTTTACTATTTTTCATATAAGGGTTCATTCATAACCGAAGTGGACTACTATGGTTATAAAAAGTGGCAAAGACAGGAAGCATAAAATGCATTTATGTTGAGTTACCCTAAGTGAATGAAGAGCTGAAGAATGATAATTCCGCAAATACGCCTCAAGATTATTTTTACTGAGATCCATACATTGTGATCATCTGATCCAAGTTCTTACTGCATATAGATCATCTGAATGTCTTTAGTGGATCAGGTGGAAGAAGAGGGAACCAGGAAAAGGGGGCCAATCACGCGGAGATGACAGCCTGCTTGTCTTTTTATTGATTGGGAAAAAAATTATCAGCGATATGTTGTGTGGAAGAAGAACTTGAAACTATCTCCGAATTCTGCATTATCTTATCATTTAGATAACATCTGAACATTGCACAAATGCTGCACTTGATTTCTCTGAAGCTTGAAATAACAAATTCTAAAGATCAGGTCACAAAAGCAGTTTTTATTTATTTTTGAAGCTGATGCACCTAATTAAGTTTCAATTATGTTTTAAATGTACGTTGGTCCCAGAACCAAAATGTCGTTTTTTATTTGTCAACAGATCCATCTTTCCTTGCACAGCTAATTTAAAGGAAATGAAATGTTATGTATAACTTGTTAAATGGAAAAATGTTGAAATGTGTCCTTCTCTACAATGACTATTATTAAAAATTGTCTTTTAATGCTCATTTAATGTAATCTTTGAATAATATACTCATATAAAATATTTAACTTAAAATCTTTTTTACTGTAAGCCATGCAAAGATGATAAAATGATTTTTTTAATTGTAAGGGGTTTGTGAAACTAATAGACTTCTGTGAAAGGAGTTCATTAGTCAAAAACAGGGTTGGAAATACGGCCTAGAAACATCAAACTCACGAACTCGCAGTAAGGAACAGGAACAGGAAAGGGTATGAGGAGAAGAGGGACTGGTGGACAATGTGGGTTCCTCCTTGGGCTCTGGGCAGTGCCTGTCACCCACAAACCTCAGACTCATACCCAGCAGCTAACACTGAGAGCTGGCCAGAGATGAGGACACTTAATGTTGCGTTTAACTCTTATTTCCTCAAACAAAATCATAATGAAAAGTGCATCCTTCAAAGAGTGCAGTCCCAGACAGGCTGTAGCACCAAGCCTCAGCCGTGAGCTGAGGCCACAGATGAGAAAGAACAGTGACTTCCCAAACAGCATCCCAAAAGAAGCATCCTGCAGCTGGTCACTAGCTAAGCTGCTCTGCCAGTTTACCTTAGATCAGATCAAGTATACCGGGTGCAGGCAAAGTCATTTCCGAGAACTGGCTGTCACATGACTTGGCAGGATAGTAGCAACTACACAAGATTACATCGCTATTCCGTTGTGAGTATGGGAAGGACCACAGGATGCTGGTCATCCAGACCAGTTCTTTTGCAAGAGACAAATCAAAGCCTCAAGATGGGAAGAGGTTGCCCAGGGGCTTAACATGGCCCAGGTGCATAACTTTCAAGCACAACCTAAGTCAAAGATGTATGTGCCAGTTAACAGATAGGAATCCCAGCAGATGATGGCATCCCCTCCCCAAGCCCCAGGAGGTATCCCTGAGTGTGAGGAGGTGGCCTCAGGAAAGGTCTCAAAGGGCCAGCCAGGACTGTGGGAGACAGCCAGGACTTGGAAAACAGGGTAGGTTCAGGACAGAAGATCAGCTTAGCAAAAGCAAAAACTACTGTGGTCAGGCCTCTGTAGGTGTTTTGTGGCCCATCCTGCAGGAGCATTTATTTGTGTCTATTCCAGTTGGTTGACCTGCCACAGCCCATCCTCAAATGTATCAATCTGAGGTACTATTATTTATAGAATCATTGACTCACGAACTCCCCATGGTCACTGCTGCCAAGTGACTTGCCGTCCACCCACCTCCAGGGGCAGGTGCACGCTGTGCTGCCAGGCTGTCATTTCCTTCAGCCACAGCCAAAGGAGGGGAAACCTCTCCTCGACTGACTTTGCCCCTCCAGTTCCCATTCTTTCTGCCCCATTGGGGTCACTAGAGCACACCCAGTCTGCCTGCCACAGGACAGCTTTTCAGATGAGTGCAGTCACGTTGCCTACCTCAGTCACTGCTGCCGAGGTGGCAGAAGCATCTCCTTCCCCTGCTATTCACACAGAGTTCTCACATCCTCTTAGCATCCCGGTCATGTTCCTCCAAATGGGCTGCAGTTTGTCGACATCCCACATGAAGTGCGGCCTGGGAACCTGATGCAACGCTTAGAGCGGTGACCAGCATAGCAGAGGGCAGGGTTGCTGGCTCCATGTGCCAAGACCTCAATGCACAGCTGGCTCCTGCTACAGCTGACAGCTCTTCTGGAAGCTTCTGTGTTCTAGCCGAAGCAGTGCAGTTTGCCATGAGGTTGAGGGGCCATGAAGGCCTGAGAAATTCAACCTCTCAATGGGTCATACAGGAGAGAAACACTTCCTCCAAGGTCTTTTTCTGTTTTATCTAGAAAAGTAACTTCACCTTATTGTAGACTGATTATTTCTGAGTGGTTCCTACCCGTGACTGCCAAACAGCACCTGTGAATGTCCCTGCTCCTAGTCCCAAATCAGGGACCTTAATTGGAGTTCAGGTCCCGTAAAATTTCACAAGAAGATGCCAATTCATTACACAGCAGAGAACCAAAGGAGCCAATTCTAAAAGGAGCATCATGTCCTGAGGATCATTCCAGATGGAATATTTTTATGGTGTTCTATATTTACACCAAACTGGAGGTGAACTTCACACTACAGCCGTTATCACAGGAAATGAATGAATCTGTCAAAAATCACTCTTTATTGAATGACTTCTTTAACCTGAGCTGCCAGCAAGTCTATCACTATGGGAAGTCATGTTGTGAAGGATGTGTCCCAGTGAAAAATTGCTATTAGTGGAAATAACATTTTTAAAAACTTCTAGGTGTTAATAGTAACTTTGTGTTTTTTTGCAAGTCTTTGGGGGTGGCATGTCCTGCATGTCCACATCTGTGTTTATTAGTTTATAACCTTCTGCCATGGCATTCCATCAGTACAGCAAAATTGCAAGCTTTCAGTGCCTGTGGACAGTCACATTAAAATGGCTTTGAGGGAGAGATGGCTCACACGGTCAGGCATTTTGATGTCACACTCAATTGGCTAAACATAGTCATTTTGGGTTCTATTATTGACTAATTTGAGTAATTCACCTACTGGGAAATATTTAAAGATAAAAATGTAAAATCCTGACAGTGTATGAGCGAGGTCCTTGATGTCAGTTTTGTGACATATTTTTAAACACTGGAAGCTGTTCTGAGGAATATTCTGGCATGTTGTAGTTAAGTAAAACAGCACTGGGAGCCCATCAGCTGTCTGTCTGGCCCTCTTCCTGTGCACACAGAGGTTCCTATCAAGGTAGCTATTTTACACCTGGGCGGCTCCAGTTTAATGGAGAATGCCATTAACAAGAGTGCCAGAGTGTGTCCCCGTCTGCAGCCTTGATTAGCCATCAGCATGCTCGCAAGCTCATTTCTTGATTGGTGTTGAAATATGTCACACCCTGACGGAGCATCGCAGGCTGTCGCTGCTGATAGATTAATGGCAGCGCACCTGCCGCACATCCCCATCCAGGACCACAGCCACGGAGCAGTGCTTCATCGGTGGGGACTCACAGAAATATGTAAATGCCTCTTTTTCACTTTGAAAATTCAGGGAAAAGAGATGTGGAGGACTGTGTATCTTCTATGGCACTGTAGCGGTTTATACATACATGAGTGGAATAAGTAGAGGCTCAGGGAGTGGCTGGCTGTATTGTAGCTCCTAAGGTTGGGATTGGAGCCATGGCCCTGGGAATCTGGAGTCTTCTCTCCTCCCATATTAAAAGTCACCTGGAAGGCTTGCAAAAGCTCTCTTTTCTAAGCCTCACTCCAGAGTTCAATTCAGTGGCCCTAGGTGGGGTCTGAGATTCTGCACACCGCACATCCTGTCAGTGATGTGCTAGGCCCCCACGTTGAGAACCACCATCGTAGTTTATACTGCTTCCTGTGTAGCCCTGGCTCTGTGCCTATTGTATCCCCTGCTTACCCTGAAAGAATTTCTCCTATGTTACTATTTGGCTTTATACACATCACTTGCAGTGGCTACACAATAAGAGGCATGTTCTTTAAAAGACTTGGAATTCACAAACTTGTCTTTTACTTAAAACCCAGAAACATGACCCACATTTATAGTACTCCTTGGCACAGGTGCTGGATCAGTGTTTGGTGCAGTTGCTCAGTACCTGAATCTGACCCATTCAAGACACTGCCTCTGGCCCTGGGAGCCTCACCTCCTTAGATCAGACCCAGAGATCTCTGCCGACCTGACACCAGTGCTTCTGCAATGGATGGTCTAGTTCAGAACCTGAGAAATAGTTTAGTCTCTTCTGGGGAAAGACCTTCCAGTCCCAGAGCCATGGCCCATTAACCCTGAAAGACCCTTGGAGGACCCTGGGTCCAATGGCTTTATTTAGTAGATGGTAAAATTGGAGCCCAGATCACACAAAGCTCTGTCCGTATAAACTATTTTGAGTTGGGGCCTGGCAGGATGGCTCAGTGGTCTAAAGCGCCTGCTTGGGGAAGCTTGGGTGGCTTCAGGGACCGTGGTTCAATCCCTGGCACCACATGCTGCGCCAGCCCTGCCCTCGGGGTGGGCTGAGCCGGCCATAAAAATGAGTGAGTAAACAAACAAAGGTTCTGAAACAAGAATAAAAATAATAAATAAAATTCTTTAAAAAATAAACTATTTTGAGTTAAGTCAGTTAGACTTGTTTGTCCCTTACAGCTGATTTACATTTACTGCTAAAAACGGTTTCCCAGGTATCCTGCTCTGAAAAAATGCAGACAAGAGGTAGACCAGATACATCAGGCTGCCCTCCCTCCCTGCCAAGTGGCCCAAGAACTGTCCCTGGAGTCACTGACTGCCAATGTCTAGGGCAGGATCTGATTCCAGACACTTACCAGGCATTCATGAAGCCAAGGCACCATCAGCTCTTTTGGCTCTCCTGGGATGAGTGCTGAGTTTCCAGGTGCTCAGAGCTGGCAGATGGATTCTTTATCTCAGTGTGGGGCCCTGTGCTCAGAGCTCAGGGTGCAGAATGAGGGGGAGTGAAGTAAGCCACAGCTGGTCTTTCTCCATAGGAAGGAAGTATGCAGGGTGCTTCTGTTTTTATTATTAACAAGTGCGTTTTCTCTGAAGTGGCCTCCAAATGGGGAGGGAATAATGATTCCTAGCAGCTCTCTTAGGAGGGGACAGGCTGCCATGGGGGGCTCTTTGCTGGCCCCACATTCTCCGCCTCTCCACCTGCTGCAGTTCCTCAGGTCGTAGCTTGAATATGGATGACAGAAGAGTGTTCTTCATTCAGAGGTACTCTTTGTTTTCCTCACTACAAAATATTTTTAAAAAT
>PVJA010001450.1:105513-127015 GCA_004027025.1 Myocastor coypus | reverse complement strand
TTTTTTTTTTTTTTTTTTTTTTTGGACATCCCACGATGGAAGTAAAGAGGATCAGAGCAGACATCAGGGCAAAAACTGGAACTCATGACCTCCATCCCTTGTGTAATCAGTCAGGCCATTAGAACAGCTTGCATCCCTTGGGGTACAAATACTAAGTGCTGTAACCTGTGTCTTCTTGGTTTGGTCACTTTCAATGACCATTTCATGGCACTATTGCTTGAGAATTAAGTTTCAGCACATATTTGTTGGGAAGACACATTAAAATCATAGTATTATCTACTCTTGCATAACCAATTGTACCCTAAATTATCAGATTAAAAATATGAATCTATTATGTCACATTCTCTATATATAGGGAATCTGGGAGGGCCTTAGTTGAGGTATTCTTAATTTCCTCAAGGTGTGGCTGAAGCTGTAGTCTCTTAAGGTGTGTGTGTGGGGGCATAAAGAACGTGCTTCTAAACTTCCTTGAGTGAATGTTCCAAGAAGAGACCATGGTGAATTTGTCTAGAACAGAAGTGACATTCCATCACTTTTGTCATGTTCTATTCATTAGAAGTAAATAATTAAATCTGAGCCACACAGGAAGGAAAGGAAATACAAAGATGAGTAACGAGTAGAACCATTTCAGAAGCTTTCCAATACATGTTTTGGATTTAGAATGGGACTGAACAATGCTTTAAAATTCAGGAAGAACTAGGGAGATAGTTCAGCATTATAGGTGCCTGACTGGCAAGCACAATGAGCTGAGTCTGATCCCAGGTACCACATGCTATACCAGCCCTGGAAGTCCAAACTTGCCATGTTGGCCCAGAAACTGGGACTGGTGGTGCACACCTGTAATCCCTGTGCTGAGGAGGCTGAGATAGGATGATCACTATGAGTCTGAGTTGTGTAGCAAGACACTGTACCAAATAAAATAAATTTTTTAAAAAGATGTTTTAAAAATATAAAAACTAAAAATAAAATTCAGACAGAGGTTGGATATATAGCACAACAGCATAGTGTACCTGACAAGTATAAAATACAAAGTTCAATTTCCAGTACAAAAAATAAATAAATAAACAGCAACAAATACACAAAATCTCAGAGGGAATGAAGTTGCTTTCACTAGTATTTCACAACCAAACTAATAGTTATACATAAATGTAGCATAATAACATTTTTATATTGCATCTATCAAGTTTTAACTTATCAAGTTTTAGCCTTTGCTCTGTCATAGATGCTGTCTCTATGAACCACATCCTCACATTATTCTCCACTGATGGACACTTCAGAAAAGATTGTATGTTGACATCTGATAGGTAATCACGGCTTTTGGAATTGCCCAAACCATCTTGACTAAAGTTATGTCCATGCATCCAGAACAGCCTGCTTCCATTAGGGAAAGAATTCTAAGTTCTGTGTCCTCAGTGGCAATAACTCCTCAGGACCCATCCAGTGCTGCGGCTTCCTCTGGGTTCAGCCAAGATACTTGCTCTCTGTTGTAGATCAGCTTCTCATTCCACCCACATCAATTGCTGGCTCCTAAGTATTCTTGAGGACATCCGTGAACAAGATTCCTGTACCATTTTCTTTGCACAACTACACCTAGCTCAACTAAAAATACTTGTTACCAGATTTGGTAAGGAAGCTAGATTAAAAATGAGACTTTGAAGCTAGATCATTCCCACCTGGACAACAACCAGAGCTCCATCGTGGGTAGTGAGTGGGTATAGCAACTGGTGTATTTTAGCAATGAAATTTATTAAAAATGTTCATTATTCAACCTGATAAAAGCCATCTACAACAATCCAACAGCTAACATAATTCTAAATGGGGAAAATCTGAAGTCTTTTACTCTGAAATCTGGCACAAGACAAGGATGTCCTCTATCACCACTCCTATTCAATATAGTTCTGGAATCTTTAGCTACAGCCATTAGACAAGAAAGAGAATAAAAGGAATAAGAATAGGTAAAGAAGAAGTAAAACTATCACTATTTGCAGATGACATGATAATAAAGAACTCCACTAAGAAGCTACTAGAATTAATACACAAATTCAGTAGCATAGCAGGTTACAAAGTCAACACAAAAAAATCAGTGGCATTCCTCTACACAGATAACAAACACACTGAGAAAGAATTTAGAGAAGCAGTACCTTTTATGATAGCACCAAAAAAAAAAAAAAAATGAAATACTTAGGCATTAAGCTAACTAAAGAAGTAAAAGACCTTTTCAATGAAAACTACATTAGTCTGAAAAAAGAGATCCTAGAAGACTTCAGAAAATGGAAAGATATTTCCTGCTCCTGAATAGGAAGAACCAACAGTGTGAAGATGGCCATACTCCCTAAGTTGTTACACAGCTTTAATGCAATTCCTACCCGAATACCATCAACGTACCTCACAGACGTGGAGAAATCATTCCGAAAATTTATTTGGAGCCAAAAAGGATCCAGAATTGCAAAGACAATTCTGGTCAACAAATATAGGGCAGGAGGCATTACAGCTCCTGACCTAAAGTTATACTACAAAGCCAAAGTAATAAAATCAGCATGTTATTGGCAAAAGAATAGACCTAAGGGTCAATGGAATAGATTAGAAGATGAAGAAGCAAATACAAACACACTCAGGCACCTTATTTTTGGCAAAGGGACCAAACATGTTTACTGGAAGAAACAGAGCCTCTTTAACAAATGGTACTGGAAAAACTGCCTCTCTACATGCCAAAAACGAAAACTGGACCCTAGTCTATTACCATACACTAAACTAAAGTCAAAATGAATTAAAGATCTAAATATTAAAAAAAACAACATTAAATCTCCTAGAAGAGAAAGTGGGAGGAAATCTTGAAGACATCGGAGCAGGCAAAAATTTCATGGATAGAAATCAAAGTGCACATTTAACACTTGAAAGCATCAACAAATGAGACCTCATCCGGCTGAGAAGTTTTTGCACATCAAGGCAAACAACAGAGTGGAAAGACAACCCACAAATTTTGAAAAGATTATAACTAATAAGTATTCAGACAAAGGTCTTCTATCTAGAACCTACAAAGAACTAAAAACCACTACGGTTCCAAAATTCAAAGACCCAATCCAGAAATGGGCATCTGAGATGAACACACACTTCTCAGAGAAAGAAATTCAGCAAGCCTATAAATACATGAAGAAATGCTCCAGATCGTAGCTATTCGTGAAATGCAAATCAAAACAACAATTAGATACCATCTCACCCCCAGAAAGAATGGCTATCATAAAGAAATCCACCAGCAACAAATGCTGGAGAGGCTGTTGGGAAAGAGGAACCCTTCCCCACTGCTGTTGGAAATGCAGATTGGTGCAACCATTATGGAAAGTGGTGTGGAGGGTCCTTAAAAAACTAGAACTGGAAGTCCCATTCAATCCATCTATCTCTCTACTGGTAATTTTCCCAGAAGAACTGAAAACATCGTACCATAGCGATATCTGTGCACCTATGTTTACAGCAGACCAATTTGTAATAGCCAAATCTTGGAAACAACCAAAATGCCCATCATTTGAAGAATGGTTAAAAAAAAAAAAATGTGGTATTTTTATACAATGGAATACTACTCATCCATAAAGAATGATAAGTTTGAAGACTTCATATATAAATGGATGTATATTGAACATATACTCATTAGTGAAATAAACCAGACCTACATGTGTAAATATCGTACAGTCTCCCTAATATAAGAACTTTAAAGAATAAAATAAAAACTTAAGGGCGTAACATAGCTGAATGTGTTATGGATTAAACAATGAAGTGACTGGAAGCAAATAAAAGTGGAAACATATTAGAAGCAAAACTATGCACTTATGTACAAAGGATAAATAAGATATTGGTGGTCTTAAGAAGCTTCAAAAGGTTCATCACACTGATCATAGCACCATGCAACACTAAAACTATGCTTGGAATGCATGTCATTCTTGTCTTTTTGATGTGTATTGCTCCCATTGTAAACTTAGTTACTGTTATACTCCCTCTCAAGTAAATGGTTGGTCAACAACAAAAAAAAAAAAGAGTAATTATTGAGAGTAAGAGACTGAGCCAAATGCCATAGGCTTGACAGATTACAATTTTGTACATCCTTGAATTTCCAAATGTCTGCATAAAAATTGTGTAATTGCTTATGTCACATTCTATGGAGAGTTATTAGAATATCAATAACTGTCGGAGAATATGAATTTCAAGCTAAGTCAAACATGTTTGATATTCAGAAAGCCAGTGATGATAAGCTCAATTACTTACGTTATAGAGTAATAGTATCATGAAACTTTTCTGCTGGAGGGTTTAGAATGTAAGTTAACACACAAAAAAACTGGAGAAAAAGAAGGGCTATGAGGATAGCCAGTATTTTGGCCCTAGCCCTTCAAGGTCAGTAAGGAGTCAGGACATAAGAGAACCTGTGTTGTAATATCCTATAACTCAGAAATGTCCAAAATTTTCTGGTCAAGGAGATTATGGGACCTCAGAGGAAAGGGATAAATAAACTATAGTGTGTCTAAGGCGAGTCACCCAGAGAAAAACATTCTCTCAGGCTTTCACAGAAAACAAACTGGTTAACCAATGGCCGTGACTCGTCCTGAAGGCTGACACTGACAACACTTCTACAAAGCACTGTACATGGTTCCAGAGTTAATCCTGAGAGGATTTGACCTTGGAAGATACAAAAGATGAAGGTCTTGCTTTGACTTGCCCTTGATCACCTAGTGGAAAAGCTTAATTATGAGGCATGAAATACAGAGCTATATTGGTGTGATGAGCCATAGGAGGTTTCAATCAATAGTCTCCAACGTTGCCAGTTTCACTGGTGACCTACTGCAGTTGTGGAACATTGGAATGTATGCATCTGCTTCCTCTTAGTTCAAAGAGAATAATTTTTTTTCTTTCCTTACCAATATCAAGTGGAAGGTTTGTCATGCCTACACACTGTGCTCTGTATAACTATTGCGAGGGCAATATGCAGTACATCAATTGTTAACAGAATTAATGTTTATAGAAAGTGTTAAAGTTTAATTGTTTTGATCAATCTTATTTACCTATATCTATTAATCTAAACTGATCCGATGATGAAAATATGTAATATAACTATTTTTAAATTATTCTGGTTTTGAAATTTTATACTATATATACTCTTACTTGTAACTGTTTTTCTATCTTTGTTCCTGCCATTTTTAATCTTTAAAATAAATAAATAAATAAATAAATAAATAAATAAATAAATAAATCTCTCTTTTGGCTAATGGAAAAAAAATCTTCATCAGTTGGAGATTAGAATGGAAAAATCAACGAAAGTAAACGCACCAGCACGTGCACTGTCACAGACATTTGAGAAGTTGTGGAAAAGCAGCAGTTACCAGGACAGTGGATTAAGAATGGCAGTTGCTTCTGCTATTAATGCACTGAAGAAAGAAAATGAGGTTTTTATCTGCTTATCTGTTTTGCCAGAAGGTAAAAAATGATAAAAATCCTGCCTAAAACTTAATTATAAGCAAAGCAAAGTTCTAGAGACGGTACACCTGTCTACGCAGGCAATTGTAATATGCAAAATCAGGGCTTAATCTGGGAAGAAATGAGGGTCTGAGTCTTTGGATGAAAATATATAGGATGAAGCATTAAGGATGCATGGGGCTTTATAAGCCCCTGCAATCTCTAGAACTTTAACAGTGGTTCACTTCTCCTCATCACTTTCACATTTCTTTCTAAAGATTATGCATAAGAGCCGCATGTGGTGGCACATGCCTGTGATCCCAGCACTTGGGAGGCTGAGGCAGGAGGATCAGTGCAAGTTCGAGACCAACCTGGACTACAAAAGTGAGCTCAAGGCCAGCCTGAACTGCATAGTGAGACCCTGCCTCAAAAAGACCAAAAAAAAAAAAAAAAAAAAAAAAAAAAAAAAAAAAAAAAAAAAAAAAAAAAAAAAAAAAAAAAAAAAAAAAAAAAAAAAGATTATGCATAGGCCCTTCCCTCGTAGAACAATAGAACAATACACACCTTCCCCAGAACCTCTCTTTTCCTCCCATCCTAGTTACCAGGCAAATAAACTACAGCCAATTCACAATGTAATCCATAAACAATATGCTCTGGAGAAATACTCACACGTTAAAAAGAAAAAAATAAAAAGAAAACATGCTTGAGTCAAGGAGCTTGTTGTGGTTTAGATCTAAAATTGCCCCAAACCACTTGGTTTTTGGAAGGTGACTAGATCATGTGAATTTTATAGCTAACTTGCTCATAGGATGTGGGGGACAGGTCACTGTGTACAAGCAAAAATAACTCTCTCCTCCCTTTAAGTGTCAAGTACTTTTGTCCCAAGAAGTAGAAAATTGACATAGACAGAGCTTCAAAATGTAGTTGACTCATTCCGTCTAGACCCATAATAACACATTTGTTCATGGAATATGAAAGGACTAGATCAAGGTGGTATACCATGAATTTAATGATATGGGATATTCTCTACTGTTATGAAAAATTAAAAAATAAGAGAAAAGGCAGTCATGCTCTGTAAATAGGGCAGTTGTATATGAGGACATTGGGTAAGCTTTGTCTAAGCTAGTAGATAATAAATAGTAGTAATGTCTACATACTGTAGATAATAAAGTACAGGATGGTTTTGAAAACTATGGTGTTCAAATTATCCCAGTGGGAAAATCATTTAACATCACAATGATACTTCATATTTTTTAAAGAGAAGCTTCTATATATATATATATATATATATATATATATATATAGAGAGAGAGAGAGAGAGAGAGAGAGAGAGAGAGAGAGAGAGAGAGAAATGAGTTTCTCTTGGGCTAGAATAAAACAATTATCAAATAAAAGAACAAGCAAAAGAACAAGCAATCTCTGGCAAAAGCCTGTAACTGGAACTCTGTGATGATCCTAAAATGCAAAGATCTTTGTATCGCATGGCAGTACCCACCTGAGAGTATTCACTATTTAATAAGCAATAACAACCAAGTGGACTCAGTGACCTGTTGAATAACTTTCAACCAATTTCTGCCCTTATGCAGTACAGTCCCCTAATAATGGATTCTTGACACAAAAGTCTTAATGCTGAGACTAGGGACTATTCCTGAGCCCAGTAGAGTGAGGTCTTACCTGGCCTATTGTTTTAGTTATTACCAAAACATACTGATTCTGCCTCCCCCAGGTAAATTGCATAACTCTGGCCATCAGATTACATGACAGGTTGTTTTCAGGGGACTCTGCTGCGAAGGGGAGCTACTTATCCTGACAGGAATCAACACATGTCCTATTATGCATTTGTTTACTTTCTGACTGGAATCCGTCATTTCTGGGGACTGTAAAACTAGAGTACTCATGAAGTGACTCTTGGATATGCTCCACAATGTGAAAAATTAAGTCAAGAAAGAGAGGCTCATGTTTCAGTGATCACGAGTCCTGCCATCCACTGAAAGAAATCAACGAAGAGACTCCAAGGGGATGGTTGAGAAGACTCAGAAGTAGCAAGTGCACAGCTCTCTAAAGAGTTATCCATCAGAATAAGGTAGAGCTGCAGTCTCAGGAAACACTTCTTCAGAAAAACAAAAATGATGTAGAAACTGGATTATGTGGCCAAGGTTTATATAGAAGTATTGTAAGAGAAAAATGGGGAAAAACATAAAGTGTATCTGCATGTATTATATAAAATGTATGAAACCACATTAAAATTGTTATCAAAATGAATAATTTTGTGTGAAAATTTCTAATTATTTTAAAAAGTTATGGCTTGTCTTACTCTGAAGTATAGTTAGTCAAATTAGCTCAGGACAGAAATTTTACATATTATTTGCACATTCCCAGCAAAATGGGAATTAAATGTATTCTTTTTGTGTTAGACTAATGTCTCTTTCAGGGATAAAAAATTGTTCACACACATATAAGTGCCTAAGTCCCACTTCACACCAGGAAAGTATTTTTTAGAATGATTACAAATGATTTATTTAATATTTATATTTCCAAGTTTTATGAAACATGTCCCTGTTGATTCAATAGTGAAAATAAGTTCATGAAATAAAAAAAAAACATAGACACATAACGTGTTTAGTACCAATTCATTGAATTTCTAAGTGAAGCAGAAATAACACAATTGTTATTCAAGATCCTCTGGTTCTGTTTCAAAAGATTTGATTGAATTTTATGCTAGAAAATTATGTTTGGGGCCTAAATTGTCCATATAATTCTAAGCACATTTGTCATCTTCACTGTCTAACAAGTGTGAGTCATTTTGTCTAACAACTTGGCTGTTTGTATTTTTTGAGTTAAAGAGAACATGACTTAAACAGTAGTGTAGTTTTATGTATCAAATACAGTTTGTTAGAATAGCAAAAATATTCTTACAATAAGAGGAAAATAGTGCTGTAGTAAAAGACCTCATACCCAATATTTATATGAATAACTTTCAGTACTCATCTTTAACTTAAAGTACTCAAATGACACTTTAGACATGAAAAGAACAATAGCAGAGGTATTCTTTTGTATCTGCATAGGCAGCTTCATTCATGGAAAAACTCTCATCCCATTCACTGTAGTGATTACAAAGTATAAAAAGCTAAGCAGCAGTAAAAGATATCTTCAGTGAGACGCGAATGATGCTACCCTGGCATTGCTTCCCTTTCGAAAGTGTGAATGGGTCTAATAAAAAGAAGTAATGGCCGGGCGTGGTGGCTCACGCCTGTAATCCCAGCACTCGGGAGGCTGAGGCAGGAGGATCGGTGTGAGTTCGAGACCAGCCTGGGCTACAAAAGTGAGCTCAAGGCCAGCCACAACTGCATAGCGAGACCCTGTCTCAAAAAGACAAAAAAAAAAAAAAAAAAAAGAAGTAATGGTTTTAAAGAAATGAGTTTCACCATCAGGCTTACTACATTAAGAGTAGAAATATACGTGCAATGAAGTGCTTCAATTTAATGAAATAGTTTTTTGGGTTTTTTTTTGTTTTTTTTTCTTTTTTCATTTTAGTTACTTGGTAAGAATAATGCTAAGACCTCTATATAAATCAACTTGTTCTTGTTACATTATGCTGCTGGAAATCATTATTTTAGGGAGTAAATGGACCAAATATCTCCTGAGCAACTAAACACATAGAGATGTGCGTTGGGGTTTGACTAGACCAAATATCCATTCCCCTTCTGCCCGAAGTGACATTCAGAAACTAATAGGCACAAAACTACTAGGCAGAAACTAATAGGCACCGTGCTGGTAAAGTTATCAGTTCTTTTTAAGATAAAGTCGGTATGGAAAAAGTATGAGGTAAAATTGGAGCTAATGGAGCCAGACACAGTGTTTTCCCTATGATTAGATGGGCAAGTGAAGAGATAGCAAGACCAGCAAGTGTTAGCATGGTGGAGAGCTGAGTCACAAGGACACAAGAAAACGTGCAGAGCATTGTTCTTTCATACATACTATCTTGGGACTTGTGAATGACTAAAATCCTATACCATAAAAGTACTTCATAAGATCTGCTTGGGATATATATATATATATATATATATATATATATATATATATATGGAAATCAAACAATACTTATTGTCTCCTTTTTTATAGATAATCTTTGATTGCATAGATTAATATATTCATTCTGAAATTCCAAGCATAATCTAGAAATGAGGAATACATAGCCAAGTCAAAAGATAAGGACATCTAGTAGTTGGCAAAAATGAGAAGTCACTGCTGGGTAGACGCTGGCAGCTACGGTCCAGAAGAGGGAAGACTTAGAGTCTGAAACAAGAGCGGTATGTGAAGAGTAAGAGAAAGGAGGAATGCTTTTCAGGTAGTGAGAAGAGGTGTTAGTATAACCACGAGGCTCTATAAATGAAATATATATTTTGTGCATAAAAGAGATCTGGGCCAGAGAATTATATTATAATAGCAATAGAATATGTCACAATAGAAGTGTAGACCTGGGTCATTGGATAAATCAATGACTTTGGGTTCTTTTCGTTTGAATATACAGGAGCAAGCCTTTGAAGCTACTTGACCAATGCTTTAATATAAAAAAATGATATTTTTAGAGATAAAATAAACTACCAAGTGAGTCGGAAGCAAATTATGCTTACATTAGACTTGTGTCCAGGTGCACCCACCACCAGGCCTCATGTGAGGCTTTGCAGAAGTATCTGTCTCTAGGGCGTGTGATACTATAATTAAGTTGTGGGAAGCTGGGATTAAACTGTGCAGTGCTGGGATCACAAATGTGTGATTACTAGATGAGTTCACCGCATGGTCAAAAATAATGCTGGGTGTGGGTAACAGGAAGGCTCAAGCTGCATGTGGGTGGCAGTGCCCAAGAGGAGAGTAGTCTGCGAGGGGTAAAAGGGAACAGAGGCTTCGGCCCCATTGCTACTGCTGCTTCTGCTGCTACTTGAGTGTTTTGCTGCCTTTGGCCTGGCCTGCTTTGCCACATACTATTTCTTATCAAAATTCCCCTCTTCCAGGCATGGTGGCACACACCTGTAATCCCAGCACTCGGGAGGTTGAGGCAGGAGGATCGGTGCGAGTTCGAGACCAGCCTGGGATACCAAAGTGAGCTCAAGGACAGCCTGAACTGCATAGCAAGACTCTGTCTCAAAAAGAACAAACAAACAAACAAACAAACAAACAAAAATTCCCCTCTGCCAGGTCACTCTGCCCTGGATCAAGCCACCAACCAAATCCTCCACAAATAGCCAAATAAACCCTTATTCTTTAACTTTGGGTGTTGAGTATTTTGTGCCACCCAGGTGAGAAGTAGCTAGGACAGGCTGGTATACAAAGACAGAAAAGGAAGGCTTGTGTTAGATCTTCTCATAGTTAATTTTTCCAGACTTAGGCGTTTGGTTAATACCCTTGCCATTGCCTTGCTGATATGACCTGTGCAGGAAGACTTTCTGAAATAACCTTTGTCTGTCAGTCGTATCCCCATATATTTCTTGTCACTGCCCAATAATTTATTGGCCACAGCACAACACCTTTTGTCTTGCCACAGGCCCATGATTCATCATTCTGTGTGTAAAAAGGTTTATAACATTTGAGGTACAACGGTTTTCCTCTGGTGTTCAGTTTTGCTTTAGAAACTGCCGTGGCATGTGAAAGTGTGAAATGAAGCTGTAGGCTTCTCTGATCCCTGTGTTATGTGACTTTTAATCTTCAGCCAGTCATGGAAAGTAAAAGAAGTTTCTTCTCTGTTGTATTAACAAGATTCTCTCCTTACACAAATGTAGTTCCAGCAGGTTTTGTGTAGAAAACATCAAAAGAATATTTGTAAATTATGTAGCATTAAACAGTTCTAGCTTAAGAGAGAATCTGTGAAGGCTACTTAGAGAATTTTATCCTTGCAATAAAGACTAGTATCAGCAGTGAAGCTCAGGTTATCTACAAAGAAGTGAAGTTGAACCCATTAACTAGAGAATTTCTTCCATTTCAATTACCTGCTTTATCCAATTTTGCCTCCTTTCATAAGCCATTTGAAATAAACTAAATATTTCCTAAGGCCGCATTGCCTCAACTGTCCTCTCTGATCTTAATATTGTATGGAAGACGGAAGACAGGAGTTTAAAAATGCAGTACCTCAAATGAAGTACGTATAAGAGAGGTCTGCAGAAACAGAACTATCAAAGAGATAGAGATAGAGATAGAGATAGAGATAGAGATAGAGATAGAGATAGAGGTAGAGATAGAGGTAGAGGTACAGGTAGAGGTAGAGGTAGAGGTAGAGGTAGAGATACAGATAGAGGTAGAGGTAGAGGTAGAGAGAAAGAGAGAGATAGAGATAGAGATAGATAGAGATAAGAGATGGAGATGGAGATAAAGGATGAGATAGGAGGCAAGAGGTAAAGATAGAGGCAGAGACAGAGATGAGAGGTGAGATAAGAGATAGAGAGATAGAGAGATAGATATAGAGTTGATAGAGATACGGGGGGGGGGGGGTTGGCCTTCTATAAAATCATCCCTGAAGTATTTTCTCTGGCTACAGTGTTACTAATAATATTACATCCTCACCACAGTCTGTTGTTTTTATTGACCTTGAGATAAAATTCTAAATAGGAGCCTTAGGGGTATCTACATAGCCCAAAAGCCTACTAGTAGCAGGATTTTATACTTACACACTATATTGTGATAAAATTATTAATGGTGTGGTTGAGGTCTGCAGGTCAGTTTTACTTTCCACATACTGACCAGAATCAAATGAACAAAACTGACATGAAATTATGCTGCCATGGAAACCTCAAACCCGGGTGACCATAGCCAGAAATGGTTCAGATCCTAAGACAATACCTGCTCGCTTGGCATTGCCTTGAACAGCAGCACTGGCACAGGCATTTAACTTCACAATATTCTCTCATCTCTTGATATATCAGACAGTGGCCAAGAAGATTCTCTCAAAATGAAAAAGCCAGAGTTTCCAAATGAAAATGTTCCAATACCACAGCAAGGAGTTTTTTATATTTCTTCCAAGAAAAAATATGACATTTTCTGTTCCACAGTCTTTACATCTAAATGACCAGAATGACAAGTCATGGTTTTAGTATTATACATTGCTCCTCAGTGTAACTGCTTACTTTACAGACATTAGCATATATAGTTAGTCAGGGTGAGAACTCTACCGATTAACTGCTAGCTTCAAAAACCTGTTGGAGATTCTTAGAACCACTATCTAAACCATGTGGAGTATAGAAGTGCATAGTTTTAGCCCGTGCCATGTTTCCTAACTTTTCTGTTTGATGTCTCTTCATTGTTTAATCCTTAAATCCTTGATTTCCATTCAGCTGTGTTATGCCTTTCCATTTTTATTTCTTCTTTTGAGTCCTTATGCTTGGGAGACTATATGATATTTACACACAAAGGTCTGGTTTATTTCACTTATAAGTATATGTTCAAAATACATCCATTTATATATGAAGGCTTTGAGATTATCATTCTTTATAGCTAAGTAATACTCCATTGCATGAAAACACCACATCTTTTTCAATCATTTTTCGGGTGATGAGTATTTGGGTTGCTTCCAAGATTTGGCTATTACAAATTGTGCTGCTATAAACATAGGTGCACAAACGTCACTATGACATGATGTTTTCTGTTCTTTTGGGAAATTTCCCAGTAGATTAACTGAATTGTATGGGATTTACAGTCCTGTTTTTTTTTTTTTTTTTTTTTTTTTTTTTGCGGGACCGGGGATCAAACTCAAGACCTTGCACTTGGCAGGCAGGCATTTGTGCCACGGAGCTATCTCTCCAGCCCCTCAGTTCTACTTTTTTAAGAAGTCTCCACACTGATTTCCATAATGAATGCACCAGTCTGCATTCCCACCAGCAGTGGAGAAGTGCTCCTTTTTCCCCACAGCCTCTCCAACATTTGTTGTTGGTTGATTTCTTTATGATAGCCATTCTTTCTGGGGTGAGATGTCATCTAACTGTTGTTTTAATTTGCATTTCATGGTTGCCAAGTGATGTGGAACACTTTTTGATGTATTTATTAGCTTCTAGTATTTCTTCCTTTGGGAAGTGTGTGAACATCTTGGATGCCCATTTGAATTTGGGGGCCTTAATTTTTTTTTTTTTTAGTTCTTTGTAAATAATAGATAAAAGACTTTGTCTAAATACTTATTAATTAATTTTTTTTTCAAAATTTGGGGGGCTGTCATTTCACTCTGTTGGTAATTTCTTTTGATGTGCAAAACTTCTCAACAAGCGGAGGTCCCAGTTGTTAAATTTTTCAAGTGTTACATGTGTATTTTGATTTTTGTCCATGAAACTGTTTGCCCACCTTGATGTTTTCAAAATTTCTTCTTACTTTCTCCTCTAGGAGATTTAGTGCTTCCATTTTAATATTTAGATCTTTAATCCATTTTGATGTTAGTTTAGTGCATGGTGGAGTTTTATTTTTCAGCATGTAGAGATCCAGTTTTTCTAGCACCATTTGTTACAGAGGCTATCTGTCTTCCAGTAGCATGTTTGGCCCTTTTGTCAAAGATGAAGTGGCTGAGTGTGTTCATATTTGTTTCTATATCTTCCAATCTATCCCACTGATCCTCAGGTCTATTCACAATATTTTCTCTTCTAAGTTTTTAATGAGAATTTATATCATTAGGAGGCTACTCATTTTCAATATTTCCTTAATTTTTTAAGAAAACTATCTGAGTCTGTTCAAGCTCCTCTAAAAAATAAATATCTAAGATTTTAATAGTTCATAAATAATAGAAAATTATTGTTTGTATTTTTGGGAAATTGAGAAGTCCTAGATCAAGAACCTGAGAGATTTGGGGTTGATGACATCCCTTCACTCATTTCTAGTGATTTCAAGGTGCTTTCACTGAAGAGAAAGCAGGCATGTATAAGCCTTTAAAAAAATGAGGACCTAATCACTGCATAATAATACCCCTGCCACTGGTAGGTGTTGAGTACTAACTTACAAATGTCCGAGAGAAGCCATTATCTCCATGGAAGATAATACATAGACTTTTAATGCCTGGATTTCTAGACCATGAGAAGCCAAAGGAACTGATAAACATGAGTACAAATCATCTTACACATTGATTAGTGCCCCTACTGTTATTTCTGTTCTCTCTCTCTCTCTCTCTCTCTCTCTCTCTCTCTCTCTCTCTCTCTCTCTCTCTCTCTCTCTCTCTCAGATTTCTTTGTTTGTATCAAGGATTGACTTAAGGACTTTGTGCTTGCCTGGTAGCACTTATGCTGCTCAGGAATCTCCCTAGCCTAGCGGACATACATTCTGAAGTGTGTAAAAAACTGGAATGAATTTAAACTTATGTTGGTAAATGAGTTTGACATACAAAACAGCAGATTGCCAGTCAGTTCTCTCACTGATGGGACACAATACCTGTTACTGGTGACTTAAAGAAGGGCTCAAATTTGACTCACTGCTTCAGTGGTTCAGTCCATGGTCAGCATTTCTCCCTTCCCTCCTCTACCCTGCAGAAATATCACAGTGGAAGGATGTTGCAGAGCAAAGATTCTTAGTTTATGTTGGCTGGAAAGCAGATCAAAAGGACAATGCCAGAGAGGAATGCACCATGGCCCATTATGCTACCCAAAGCATGCCTCCTGGTCCACCTGGACACACCTGCATGTATGTGTTACTAATCCCCTGAGCATTTCTTAAGCCCATCAGTTTGAGATAATTAAGGTTAAATCTTGGTCACATATGATGCGTGTGGGTGCTGCTCAATCAAGATGCACCGAGGCACATGTGGACAAGAGCTTATTGAGTATCAATTCTCTCTTTATTCCTTCTCATAGAAATTCCGTTTGCTCAGCAAATCATCTCCTCACTTAAAATCCCCATTACACATCTTCCTTTGCTTATAGCCATTAGAGGCAAGTTCATATAGTGAAGACTTGAGACACTGAGACCTAAGACACAGTATACTAAATTTCTATAAATGTTCTTATTTTCAGCTACTGATCTTACCCTTTTTTCTTGGCAGCTTTCTTATATTTCTTCCTCTCTGGAATGCTGACCTGAAAGCTGAAATAAGCAGCAATCATTCAACCTTGAGAAATAAATCAGAAAAAAATAGAATGATCCAGAACACTGACATTGATGACCTAGTATATTTGTTGTGCCAGCTTTAATGTGCCTACCTCTGCACATGTTATGAGGAAAAGCTAAACTATTATTTTTTCAAGTCACTGAAATCCTGTTTCTGTTGCATATAGCTGAATGTAATCCTTGCACATTCACCTAGGAGTGATAAAACTTGCAGATGCCAATGGCAATCTTGCCTCTGTAGCAGGTAAAATTTGCTTATTCCAGAATAGAATAAATATTCTTAGAATATATTAGAGTGGCAAGATCAGTTAGAGAAGGGACTAGCCAGAGTTCATTTATGTGCTTAGAAAAGTGAGAAATGAAAAAATGTAAAAAAAACATAATGAAAGAGTCAAAAGTTAAGTAAGTGAAAAATTCTGAGTAGGAGAGATGAAACTAGAAACAAAAAAGTAATTTTCTCAGGTGTGGGAAAAATTTTCATGAAATTATAAACCAGTTGTTTATGTCATGTGGGCTTACTTATCTTTCTTCAGTAACCTGACATTTTGATATTGAATTCAAACAAAATAAAATAAATAAAATACAGTAAAATAAAATGTACCACTCCTAAATCCAAATATGTAGGGAATTAGATATCTCTAGTATCCTCTGGGTTGGTAATGACTGATACCAGTTACATTCCAAGTTCTTTCCTGTTATTGATTTAGTAAATGTTGAAAGGTCTTTGTTTATCCTTAGGACAGCAAGACACAGACATAGAGGGAAAGAAAGACAAGGAAGAGAGGAAGAGGAAGAGGAAGAGGAAGAGGAAGAGGGAGAGGGAGAGGGAGAGGATGAGAGAGATAGTCATTACTAAAAACAAATATGAAAAATAGCAATCGATATTTAGAAGATATACTAGAAAAAAATAACAATTATTTCTTTTTAGAAAAGGATCTTCTATTTAAAAGGCATTACTAATGTAAATAGCAGTGTTATTCATTTGAGCAATGATTACCTTAGAGATGATTTCCAAGAAAGTTGAAGACTTTTAGAAGATAATGGAATCATGTCAAAAATGTTTTGATTCTATACATGAAGTAACAATTTCCAGAGCACATAAACTAGAGAAAAATTGTGAATAGCTCTGTATATTTTCAAGATCTGTCCTTACATTTTCAAGATCAAATATTTATCATATGTACATATACATATATAGTATTTGTGTGGTGTTTTATATTTTTTAGTAAAATATATTTTTATTAAAATGATAGTTTGGGGCCCGGCGGGATGGCTCAGTGGTCTAAAGCGCCTGCTTGGGAAAGCTTGGGCGGCTTCAGGGACCGCGGTTCAATCCCCGGCACCACATGCTGCGCCAGCCCTGCCCTGGGGGCGGGCTGAGCCAGCCATACAAATAAGTGAATAAACAAAGGTTCTGAAGCAAGAAAATAAATAAATAAATAAAAATTTAAAAAATTGATAGTTTGAATATCAAATACCTTAGAGATAAGCTCAAGTCAACAACTTCTGACGTTGCCAGTTCTGTGGATAACCAACTACTATTATTGACTATTGGACTATATTGGGTTATTTTTCTGAAGACACATACCTACAATATCTGAGTGACAATGAAACACCGATATCTGACAAAACAAAATAAAAAGGGGGACATAAATGAAGGATCATTTTGTAGCAATTACATATATATATATATATATATATATATATATATATATATATATATAATATAGTATCTGTATACTATACAAAATATTTAGGATAGATATACAGATACTTTCTCTTAGTTCAATGAGAATAATTATTTGTACTAACAGTGTTTAGATAAAATATCATATCTGCATTTCATATTCTGAATAACTATGATGACAATAGTATATAATGTAGTAATTATTGCAACTGTCCTATTAAACTGTTTTGAAGTTGAAAAAAATATTGTTATCATAGACATAATAGTCATAAATTTTAATATAGACTCAGGTTAGACACAGGAACTGATAGCTCAGAACTCTTTTCCTTATGCAAGCTTTCCAGGTCTCTTAAATGGGCAATGGTGAGGAAAGGGTGTGAACCCTACTTGGGATGAGAGAAGGTGCCATTTCATGAAGCCAGAAAAGATTGAGCTACATAATACAAAGTGAAAATGAAGCTGAAAACTGTCAAAAATAAAAAGATACTAAATCTTGTTTACTTTGACTTGTCCAACTGCATTTCATCTACTACATGTAAAAGATCTTTTGGAAAATAATTAACTTGAAGAGGTAGTAGGGTCTAAAATTATTCCTGTGGTTTCCAGTATTCTTAATAAAAAATTCAGAGTTTATCTGTGATATATTGGATAGCACTTCAAATTCAAAATTTATATCCAAATTAACAAGGAATTCCCAAGAGATAAGAAAGGGCCTCTGCCAACAGTATACACTCTTGCCAAACCAAAGGCCCAACTATTAATATTTGGAGGAATAAGTACAGGGCAAAGTTTATGTATAATATTTAAAACCAATGTATTTTAAAAATTTTTTATTACTTTTAATAAGAAATAACATGATAGTTTCAAAACACGCTAGTAGTACATTTGCAGTAATTGACACATTGCATATTGTTGGCCTCATAGTAATTATACAGAGCACAGGGTGTAGACATGATAAATTTGCTACTCTATATTGGTAAGGGAAGAAGAAAAAGAAAATATTTCTTCTCTTTGAACTGAAAGGAAGTGTTTGTATACATATATCCCATGTTCCATAATTACATTGGGTTACTGGTGAAACTGGCAATGTTGGAGGCTATTGATTTAAGCCTGTTACAGCTCATCATATTAATCTAGCTCTGTGTCTATGTCTCATAATTAAGCTTTTCTGCTGGCTGATCAAGGGCAAGTTAAAGCAAGACCATATAACAAAACATTCATCTTTTGTATCTTCCAAGGTCAAATCCCCTCAGGATTAACTTTGGAACCATGCACAATGCTTTGTAGAACTATTGTCAGTGTCCACCACTGGGATGAGTCACAGCCATTGCTTGACCAGTTTGCTTGTTGTGAAAGCCTGAGAGAATGTTTTTTTCGCTGGGTGACTCTCCTTAGACACACTTACTTCATTTATCCCTTTCCTCTGAGGTCCCATAATCTCCTTAACCAGAAATTTTGGGACACCACTGAGTTATGTGATGTTACAGTACAGGTTCTCTTATGTCCTGAGTCCTCACTGACCTTGAAGGCCTAGGGCCAAAGTGTTGGCTATCCTTATACCCTTCTTTTTCTCCAATTTTTGGTCTATTAACTTATATTCTCAAACCCCAGCAGAGAATCTTCATGATACTATTACTCTATAACATAGGCATTTGAGCTTAACAACAGTCTTTCTGAATATCAAACATGTTAGACTTAGCTTGAAAGTGGTATTTTCCATCAATCATTGATATTTTAATAAATCTCTATAAAATGTGATGAGTAGTTACACATTTTTATGCAGACATTTACAAATCCAAGGTTGTATAAAATTGTAGCCTGACAAGCCTAAGGCTTTTTGCCTAGTCTCTTACTCTCAATTAATACCCTTTTTTTTGTTGACCAACCATTTACTTGAGAGAAAGTATAGTTATAACTGAGTTTACATTAGAAGCAGTACACATCTAAAAAACCAGAATGACATGCATTCCAAGTATAGTTTTAGTGTTGCATGGTGCTATGATCAATGTGAACAAAAACTTTTGAAGGTTCTTAGAACCAATATCTGATTCATCCTGTGTACATAAGTGCATGGTTTTGCTCTTGCTATGTTTCCTCTCTTTTCTGCTTCCAGTCACTTCATTGTTTAATCCATAAGTTTTTGATTTCCATTCAGCTGTGTTATGCTCTTCCATTTCTATTTCTTCTTTAAAGTTCTTACACTAGGGAAACTATAAGATATTTATACATGTAGGTCTGGTTTATTTCACTTATGAGTATATGTTCAATATACATCCATTTATATGTGAAGTCTTGCAGTTTATCATTCTTTACAGCTAAGTAATAATTTCATTAAGAGATCAATTCGAGGAAATATTTTTTAGGAAAGCAGATGACTTTGTTAGCTTGTAATCTTTAAGACAAGTCAAGTTAACAATGATTCTAGTAGAGATTGTAACATTCATTTTTAGAAGGGCCAGCAGATTGCTTACTGGACTAAGCGCCGCTGCAGGCAAGCACAGGGAAAGGGTTTGATCCCCAGCACCAAGTGCCCTGCTGGCCACCAACCAGGCATAGTGCTGCATGCTTGTAATTCTAGCATTGGGGAGACTGAAACAGGAGAATCACTATGAGTCTGAGCTATAAAGTGAGACCCTGTATCAAATACATAATTTTAAAAAAAAATGAAAATCAAAAAATTTGACTCTTAGCTCCACTTTCTTCACATTCCACCACCTTACCAGGAGGAAATCTCATACTATGTCTTGTTAAAGTGTAATAATTTATACAAGATAATGCTTATAAATAGGTAAATCTTGGATATCTGAGCCTTCCAAATAGACTCAAAAATACATGTCTTTGATCGATTAAAAAGAATCTTCTGCATGGGAAAATGAGAAAAATATTTTTTCAGTCCCTATTAGGATCTTAGAATTTCTTATATTGCTACTCTGAAATTATTCACCAAATGGTAAGTGTAGTTACTGCATATGAGATCATCAGCAAAGGAGATGGGGACAGCCTGCGTCAGTGGTCTCATTAAATGTATTCTTCTCAACAGTAAAATAAGGAATCTAGCCATGACACAGCCATATTTTTTAATCAAAAGCACTAACACTGATGTGGAAACCAAAACATGGTCTTATAGCAAGGTGTCTGTTCTTGTTGATTCTGATCTGTCAATATAGAATTTTTTTTCAAATAAATAGCAGGAGGAAAACTTCTCTTCACTCAGAACTGAGGCAAGGAGAATCACTTTTATTAGAAGCTGTTTGTGTAGCACTCTCCAAGGAGATAAAATTTTAATCAGCCAACCAAATAGGTACTAAATGGTCAAGATACACACTCTCAATAAAATCTATAACTGTGGGATAATCCATTAGCTATGAATTGTGAAAGTACAGCATGCATCTAAATAGACTTAATAGTCAGTGTCATCTTGTGTGTGAGAGAAGATAACAGAGGTTATTTACAAAAATAAATGCATCAGCATTTACTTAGCTCACAGAGCTACATTTTGGGAGTGACCAGCTTCAATTCCATATTCTTACAGACAGAACAAAATCCAAACATTAGGAAAAATGTTCACAATGAAATCACAATGAAAAATGAATCAATAAAGTGAACTGAATTAAACACAGAGGTAATTACTAGCGATATTGTTTAAATTCAAGTTACACAGAGGGTTACAAGATGCCCATTAATTTCTTTTCCTGTACAAATAAATGTATGTAAGTGGAAATTTTTTATTCAGAAAATAGTATTGATCTCTTTAGAGTCAGTTGTTTAGAATTTGTAATACAAATGCCATCTTAAAAGCTTAGCCTTATTGTTTATATAAATTTATAAATGCTTAAAAGTGAATATTAAGCACGGAGAAAAATTTCTGTGTACGAGAGAATCAATGTATATAGAAGGCATTAGAAAATGCCAGTGATTAGAAATTTTGAACTATTATATTACTTTGTTACTGTAAAATTATACTGTTGGTCTTGTTTGCAGAAGATTTGATCTTTAGATTTTTGTGGATATAAACTGGGAAATGAGTCATACTACCATAGAATGAAAGAAAAAAAGGATGAGCATTATAATACTTCTGCAGAAGACTGTATTAGCTGGCTAGATTTTCCATATAAAATGAACAATAGCTAGAAACAGTAGCTAGAAACTCTAGCTATGCATATCACATAGCTAGAAACTAAAAATTATAAATTAAGAGTTATGTTGGACATATTCTTTCAGAGTATTCAAGAGAAATTTCTTTCACTGATTCTTCCCGTTAGCTGTTTTTTTTTTTTTTTTTTTTTTTTTTTTTTTTTTTTTTTTTTTTTTTTTTTT
>PVJA010001450.1:82634-105413 GCA_004027025.1 Myocastor coypus | reverse complement strand
GCCCTAATAGATTTAATACACATCTCACACATCAATGTAGTGAGCTTCCCTCCAGCGTGCAATAACTCAGCTCATTGCATCCCAGGAGTATGAGGGAAGCCAACAGAAGCAGCTGGGCGGTGACAAGACACTTTCCCAAGGGGCCTCCCAGGGCCAACAAGTAAAATCAATCTACCAAGAGGAAACTCACTGCATATAAGTGTCTGGTACATGTTGAATTCCATTATATAACTGTAGAGCTTCTCCCTGTGGTTAAAGATATCAACTTGATAATTGTCACAATTGATCAGTTGCTAGGCTATGCTAAACGTTATACTAATTGCAAACTGACTACATTAGCCAGTATGTCATATATTTTATAGTCAAAATTTCTCTCATAGACAGCATTGTATTTACTAGGGATAATAACCATCAGCATAGGTACAAATGCCCTACGATAAACATGATCATTATGTGCATGTAAATTATACCAATAAATGCAATAACATTAAAAAAGAAATTGTGGCATCTTTTTTTTTTTTTACTTATTTAATTTTTTTTTGTTTTTGTTTGTTTGTTTTTTGTATTTGAGGGAAGGGTCTACAGGATGCTCAGTGTTTCACTAGTAGATTGGACTCAGAGTGATCTGTCTGTTTGCAGCCTCCCTAAAGCTGGAATTACAGGTTCATGCCATAATGCCCAGTCTGAATTCCCATCTCAGTGCACCTCAGGGGTGGGGCTGGCACAGCAAGCTCAGGGATTGAACCATGGCCCCTGTACCTGTTTGCAGGCTCTTTAATCCACTGAGCTTTTTTGGCTGGCTTTTATGATGCCATTGTATTACTAGCCTCAGATCAAAATTCATAATTCAACTATAATTTCTGCTGCATATGTATCACTTTTGCACAATTATAAATTGAAAAAATCACTAATGAACAACTACTAAAAGGGAGCCTTCTATATTTACAACTAGAATGAATTGCATGATGTTATGAAATAAAGAGCTAGAGGGGCTCACTCAGTTTGAGAAAAGGGCACGCTTCAATGAGAAGTGGAAGGAAAGTAATCAAATGGTATGAGCTACTGCCTGAGATTCTTAACTGCTTATGCACGTGGGATAAGCAATCTGGAAGAATATGGTAATTGTAGAATGTCTGCAAGTGATCCTTTCTGGATAAAGTCCTTTTAAGAGTTATTAAGAGTTTGTTTCTGAAACTTCAAGTGAATATTTGAGAGAGTTTCATTGAAAAGTCCATATAAAAATGGATGATACACTGTATTTGGAAAAATTGTAACTAATTCTTTAAAAAAATAATGCAGTATTATTTACAAGTATAAATTTAGGGAAATCCATAAGAGGCAATAATATATCTAAAGAGTAAAAACAGAAAAAGTCAATTTCAACTTTACACCTAAAGGAAAAAGAGAGAGAGGCCTATACAGAAATGACTGAGGGAAAAGATCTACAATCAATGGAAGAGTTGAGTCCTTAGGGTGAGCCCAGCAGTTAAACAGCCCTTCTCTGTTTAACTCCAGATGCTACCCCAGTGCATATGGAAACCAAAAGATAAATGAATTCATGGTTGTAGTTCATATTGCTCTTCCTCTGGGGAACACAGAGGAGTAACAACTCAGAGTGAAGTTTGTGAAGCAATGAGCAGTTAACTATAAAAATAATGAAAGAAGAAGTTGTGCAGTGTACTCATTATGCTAAGAAATGTAGATGATGACAAAGAAAAGAGAAAAAAAAACTGATACTAATGGGCTACAGAAATGCTGTAAATACACCTAGTACTCAAAGTTACTTACTATCAGCATTATCATTATTACTTAGAGATTGTCATCATACTGGAAATGACCCTTGGAGCCACCAGAGGGATTAAAGCTCAGGTTATATTAGCAATGGGGAAGCTATGATGATTGATCCTTATACTGACATTTTCAGTGAATGAAGAAAAATAAACTGAAACAAAGTCAGTCAAGTGAGTCAATGATTAAATTGAATTTATTAGTTTCAAAGGAACAGAGATTTATGTAAGGTAGGCCTCCAAAACTTGTTCAGGGTTTTGTTAGTGGAAATACAAGTAGACAGCACAGAACATATATTAGGAGAAACAGATGACCAAAACTATAGGATTGTGCAAATTTTATTATTTGGATTAATAATAGAGTGTGAATAGGTAAGTTAGGGTGGGAGTATTTAAACCACAATTTGCAGAGCTTTTATAACCAATGTTGGAAAGCACTGATGATCTATGCATTTTGAACAATTTTGATAAAGGGAATAATACAAATAGAGTATAATTTGAAAGGAAGAAAATTCACTAGAATTAGTTCTCAGTGGAAAAATTTTCTTAGAAAGCACATGTTTTAAAGATACAGAGTTATCATTTTGAGTTAAGGTAAACTTTAAATTTAAAGCATGGATATTTGAGGTTAGATAATTGCATTATTATAATGAGAAGCTATCATGTTCATTTAGTATGTATTTAACATCTCTGGCCTTTATTCAATAGCAACGAGTAATACCTTTTTATAAGTGGTGACAACAAATGACAGTTCTAAACATCATCCATGTTCCCTGTGGGTAAGAAGTGTGTATACAACAGCTCACAGTTGATGACCACTGAAACAGAGGAACTATATGTGTAGTTTAATGGAATCACAAGATAAAGTTGAGAAACTGATTGACTAGAAGTAAAGCTGGGAAGATATAGATACATGTTTTTATCTTGCATTGTCATGAATCAAATATATAAATAAAATTATTTGAATCATAAAAAGATAGCACTTATAATAATGTAAAGGTGTTAATCTTATCAGAAAGGTAGTCCAGGGCAATTTCAGAAATGTTATTTTTATAAATTCACTAAAGATTTTAAAGAGTTAACTAAAGTTAGAAAGAATTGAGAAGAGTGGATTAATCAAAACATGGATTTATAGAATTCTTGGATCATTTCATGCCTGGAAGTTAGGAAGACTGAATCAAGTATAATGAATCACCCAGGTGGATATTTCACCAAAAATGTAGATCTAGAATGTATGAAAGATAAAAAAAGTTGATGTCAGAATTTCTATATTTATGATCAAAGCTTTCTAAATGGATAGAATTATGAGACAGAATGAGAAAAACAACACAATAGCCAAGGTCACAGTCTTAGGTAATTTCAACAAATACAAGGAGAGGAGAAAAAAAAAAAAAAAAGAATTAGCAGAAGAGAGGCTATAGAAAAGGAATCAGAGCAGTATTAGAGATGATAAGAAGTGCTGTTTCTCAGAGGTGGAATTAGCAAACATTCTGGAAATTACCGGGGCTTTTCACAAATATTTAATTCTCTACTGTTGGGTAAGTGGCAGGTCGCACTTACCACCCACCTCACCTAACTCGTATTCACAGAGAGTCAACTGACTGGATTCGGCCAGTAAGCCGTGAAAAGTATAAAATATCATTTCCAATATTAGGTACGCCACAGCTAATTGGAATTTTCAGAAAATTCAGAGCATGTCCAAGAGTGAGGGCAACAAAACTCCAGCTGACCGCTGTTTAACTTGTAGTATGAAAGTCACATCCTTGTTTGTGTTGTTCTCATTTGTTAGTGTTTTTGTTGGCTTTAGCTCCCTGTTAGGCTATTTCTCAGCCTGTCATATTTTACTTGCCATGAAATTCCAATTAGTCAAACTTAAATAAATTCAAGAAGTAAAAAAATGCAAACAAGGTATCAAGGAGAATGAGATCAAAGGCAGGAGGTTCTACATTTTGTTATTAATGTCAATTTTGATTATCTCAATACCTATCAAAACTAAGACATAACTGTCAAGAAGAGATTCAGGCTTCTTAGCTTTCTCAGCTATTTAAAGCTTTTACTCATTGTCTTATCTTCATATATCTTTCTAAATCCATTTTAGATTATAAAATACTTGCTACTGCTGAACATTCCTTCCTTATTCCCTTAATATCCTGCAATTTAAACAATTTACTCTAGGTAAAACACAGCAAAATACAAAAGAGCTTTTCCAATTCAGAAATTATTCTTTAAATGGAAAAGTATATGAGAGTGAGTGGCTCAATACTAAATATAATCAAGCAAAAGCTTAGTGAAATTTTATGAGGAGGTGTACTAACACTTATTGAACATCTATAGAAATTGAGAACTTTATGGGTACCATTTTATTTTATAAGCATAGTACTCTTAATGAGCAGATATAATTAAGTCCTCTGGTATGTAAGATTATACAAAGTATCAGCATGAAATAGTAAGGAGAGTTGAGCTTGGATTTGATCAAAATATGGACAAGATAGAAATAAATTATTATATTTCAGAGATATAGAGGTTGAGATGAATGTATACTTTAGTCATTAAAGTCCATATTTTTTCTTTTTTTCCCTTTGACTTTATCTATGACTTTATAGAAAGGCATTCTTTAACTTCATAGCTTGGTGTCATATGTTGCATCTGAAACAAAAGATAAAGACTCAAACTTGCCTGTAAAAACATAACATTTATTCTGTTTCATTTCTATTTCAGGCTCCTTTGTTAGGAAATGAAATTAGCGTAAATTTTTATATCTGTACAAGGTATAATATTTTTCTTTTATAACCTGAATGATAAATAATGTACCAGAAATTCTACTGCTTCAAGTGAATTTCAGTGATTTGAAATGTTCCCATAGCTGTGTCTAGAATGAGATTAACTACTAATAGATAATAATACAGCCATAGCTGAAATAATTCAAATGACTAAAAGACACATTTGAGAAAGGAAGTCATTGTAATTCATGTAATTTTCTTTTTCTCTTCTCTGCTGTATGGATTTAAGACATTTTTTATCAGAAGAGAGACAAGTGGAGTACTTGAAATTTCCCATGTGAAATCTAGTGTTATTGCAGTGACAAAGATATTTACCCCCAGGCAAAATTTTTCTTCACTTAGAATCATTCCTGTCATGTTGTTTTTGATAGGAAATGATTTATTGTACACTATCGACACTATTAAGACTAAATAAATCATTTGACTAGATAATAGGGGTATAATTATCAAAGAAAAAGGTACCATCATTCATTTTTAGAAATGTTTAAAACTGAATCAGCATTTCTTCAGACTAACCCAACGATTCTCAAATTGTTACTCCCATACAGCAATGACGATAGCAACCAGGGATTTATTAGAAACTCAACATCTCATGACCCATTCTAGATCTCTTGAATCAGATACTCGCTTGAGAAACCTAAATTGAGAGACACTGGTCTAATCCATGGCTAATAATTTGTACATATATATGTCCTATGCTCAGGTTTCTTCACAATGACTCTTAAACTGGACGAATGTTAGAATAATCTCCAAGTTCTTTAGAAAAGAACTGATGCCTAAGGTAAATCAGCATTTCCAAAATGGGTTTTGTAACCAGTCAGAACTATAAACCACTGAGCTATCACATCACGATTTGAGGGAGCCTGAGTTTAGTATCAGCCAGCCTGAATCAGAGAGCTGATCCAAAATTTCATTCGCAGTGCAGTTTTAAGCAAATTATAAAAGTTGCCTTGTTCATCATCTCAAAAATTTTCTAAAGCAGTTTTGTTCAAGTGCTGGAAGGGTTAAATTAGGTGAAGAATCACAGCGAATTCTATAATCTTATTACTTAAAAGATGTTCAAAACAAACAAGTAGTACATCTATTTTAACCATTTAGCTTAGGGCTCTGTGTTACTTAATAGAAACTAAAATGGTATTCATCAATAGTTTATTCTTTGAATGATTACAAAAATGGTAGATGATTTTTTAACTAAAAACTATACAAACTTGAAGGAGTGGTATCCAGCTTCAGGTATGAACTGTTTGAGTCATTATAAACATTCATCTCACAACTAGATTATATAAAGATAATTGGATGTGATGAAACTCACTGCATAATTTTTTCATCAGTGAACTTTATGAAATCCTCATCCCAGTCAACAGGAACATGTTAAACGAGTATTGTCTTTGGTGTTAATGCGGGAATGTGTTCTTCATTGCATTTGAGCCTTTTGAGTTAACACGTCTGATATTAAATTAAATATACCTTGAAATATAAAAAAAACCCTCCTAGTTTTAGTTAGAATTGAAAAACACCTTGTAGTCCCTACCAGTGACTTTAGAAAAGTATATATTTTTATTTTTTTATTTTTATTAATTTAAGTAAGAAATAATGTCACAGTTTCCAAATATGTTAGTAATACATTCCCAATAATTGATGCAATGCATATTGTTGTCCTCATAGTAGTTATTTAGAGCACAAGATGTAGACATAATTTTTCCAATCATTAATACAAAAATTTCTTCTCTTTGAGCTAAAAGAAAGTAGTTGTATACATAGTCCAATGTTTCATAATTGCAGTGGGTTATTGGCAGAATTGGCAATGTCAGAAGCTGCTGATTTAAGCCGTTCACAGCTCAGCATACTAATCTAGCTTTACTTTTTATGTCTCATAGTTAAACTTTTCTTCTGGGTGGTTAGAGGCAAGTTAATGCAAGACCTGTGAAACAAAACAACTGGAAGACTTCATATATAAGTGGATGTATCTTGAAGATAAACTCATAAGTGAAATAAACCAGGCATACATGTGTAAATATCATATGATCTCCCTAGTGTAAGAACTTGAAAGAAGAAATAAAAATGTAAAGGCATAACACAGCTGAATGGAAATCAAGCAATTAAGGGTTAAAAATATGTATTTTAAAGAAATCTGCGTTTCATTTATACCTTAAATGAGAAGCACACTTTTTAAACTATGAGGATTTGATGTGTTAAATCCTATTGTAACATCTGGAAATAAAACAATATTTTCCCTTGTTCACATTGCTTTTAGCTTTAAATTAATGTGAAGATGATTTCAAAATAAACATTTTGCTTCTCCTTTGAAGGGTGACTCAGTGGATCTGCTCATTCAGGTAATGCAGCTTTTCCAGGACTTTCTGTGCTACTTAGAACTAAAAAGCTCTTCAACAGCTTGACTGATCTTTATGTATGTTGTTTCTTGTATTTTCATAAGCAAAGAACTGGGTGATGACACTACAGGCTGACAAACAGCAGGGTGGTATGGAGATGAACTGATGAGCAATGTGAAACAGCAAAGCCAACAGGCCTTCACACAAAATAAATATATGCATCATTATCATTATTGTTAGTGATGTTGACTGCTATAAATAGAAGTACAAATTGAAAATCAATAAATTATAAAGAAGTATAAATATAGCAGTATATCTGAAGGGTTTAGAGAAAGCAAGCTGAAGATTGTGATTCATATAGATGATTTAACATATTGGGTTTGGTACCCTTCAACGAATACTTCTTGCAATTTATTCAAGTGTAATTATCAAAGCATAGCCCTGAATTTTCTTACAACATACTCTCTACATTTCTCTGCTCTTTGGAGAAAGTAATAAAGTACCAGGTGAGCAGAAAGTCCAATAAATATCCGCATACACTTCAGCTCATCAGCTGTATAAATTATGTTGACTTACACAGATCATGTTATTTGGATTTATTGGATGTACAGATGAAAAGCTGTAATAAAAGTAGACAAATGGATCTCATTGGCCCATAAATGACGGCTGAACCAAAAGAGTAGTAGAAGGTAACTTTTTTCCACCATCTGGTGCACTAGAGAATATTATCAAGCAGCAGTAGGTGGCGGTGGGAAAATAGCCATTTGTTTTCCATCCTTGAAAAAACAGAACCATTTGGAAAACACACACATCCTCTTTCCTGAGCCAAGTAGCTAAAAGCCACAGAAACTAAAGGGATTTATTTTTTCTAAAATGTTCCACTTTAGAGATTTTTATTATGATACAGATAAGAGAGATGTCAGATCTGACATCTAAAATGTTCTATTATCTGGAATATTGGGAAAAGCAGCATTTTAAATAATGCAGAATTCCAGAGCTAAGATCTAGACAAAAAGTTCCTGAATGACATGCATAAAATTACTATATTCCCTGATGAACAAGAAATCTCACCCAAACCTTTGCTACATTAACTTCTACATTAAAATATTTTAGATGAAGTCTTTAAAAATGAAATGGTGGGGGCCTGGCGGGATGGCTCAGTGGTCTAAAGTGCCTGCTTGGGAAAGCTTGGGTGGCTTCAGGGACCGAGGTTCGATCCCAGGCACCACATGCTGCACCAGCCCTGCCCTCAGGGCAGGCTGAGCCAGCCATAAAAATGAGTGAATAAACAAATAAAGGTTCTGAAACAAGAAAAAAATAAATAAATAAAATTAAAAAAAATGAAATGGTAATCCACTTATCGATATACCTTCTTTCTTTTACAGTCTCTTCAGGCCAAACATTTTAGTATAGCGCTTGTGAGTCAGGAGCATTTTAAAATCTCATCATGTTTATAACACTTTTTGTTGCTGAACAAATCTTACTACTGAAATTGTTGTTTACCATGAGCTCAGGTGTACTAAATTCTACAACTTCACATTTTCCTATTTCATACACTTTTAGGAATGTATGGGGCCTAACAAAATCATCATTAGTATAAGTCTACATAGAAATTAGAAGAGAAGAGAAAAGAAGGTGCTTGCTTATATTTCAAATTAAATCTTGCGACAGTGAAACTTGGGAAAGACCCACATTCAATTCTTCCAACTGTTTTCACATTCTTTTTAAATGCTTAGAGTGACAAGTATCTTAGTGGAGAATGCAGTAAATTAAATTATCACTAGAAAGATAAAATGTACTAGTCTAAAATTTTATATCAATGATACGATGTTGGGTGAAGTATTTTTCTTTACTATGTTCAGTTTTGGGTAAAATATTTTTCTTTACTATGTTCAGTTTCTACATATACAAAATTCTAAGACAGCCAAGCATGATGGCTCATGCCTGTAATTCCAGCTCTTGGGAGGCCAAGGCAGGAGGATAGATACAAATTCAAGACTAGCGTGGGCTACAAAAGTGAGCTCAAAGCAAGTGTGATCCTCACAGGAAGACTGTCTCAAAAAGAAAAGGACACAAAATAAAATAAAATAAAATAATCCAAAATTCTTAAACTGCATGAAATGCTACCGTGACAAATAGACAACTTTTTAAAAAGAACTCAAACAGTTGAATCAAAAGAAAACAATCTGATTGAAATGGACAAATACTTCGATATTTCTAGGAAGAAGATACATTAAAAAACAAGGTCTTGGGCCCGGCGGGATGGCTCAGTGGTCTAAAGCGCCTGCTTGGGAAAGCTTGGGTGGCTTCAGAGACCTCGGTTCGATCCCTGGCACCACATGCTGCGCCAGCCCTGCCCTCAGGGCAGGCTGAGCCGGCCATAAAAATGAGTGAATAAAGAAATAAAGGTTCTGAAACAAAAAACAAATAAATAAATTAAATTAAATTTAAAAAAAAATAAAAAAAACAAGGTCTATATGAAAAAAAGTTCAGTATCACTAATCATCAAGAAAATGTAAATCGAAATTATAAAAAGATAAACTGTTAGGGATGTTATTATCACAAAAGATGAAATATATGAAATCTTAACAAGGGCATGAATAAATGAAACACTTTTACATTGTTAATGTGAATATAAATTAACAGCCATATGAAAAACAGCATAGAAATCTCTTTAGAAACTATTTATGATACAGCAAATTTGGTATGGAAATGTATTTAAAGGAAATGAAATCAATATCTCAAAGATATCGTAACCCAAAGCCATACAGATTAGGTGTCCAATAATGGACCTATGGCTAAAGAAAATGTTGGTTATGTGCATGTGCATGCGTGTGTGCACGCCCGCGCGCGCACGCACACACACACACACACACACACACACACACACGGATATTATTAATCCCTAAGAAAGAAGCAAATCTGTCATCTGCAACAACACAGTCAAGGCTATAAAACATAATGTTAGGTGAAGTGTGTCAAGCACAGAAAAGCAAATACAGCATGATATCCTCACAAGGAGAATTCTTTGTAAATGTAGAGCGCAAGGATTCAGGGAGTCAAAAGGTGGTTATCAAGAATAGTGTGTATGTAATATGAGGCGTTTGCTAGAGGGTATAAAGTTTAGATTTTATAGGATGAATAAGACATAATAGATGGGAGAAATAAATTAATTATACAGTATAACTAAAATTAATTCTGTATATATAGTGTAACTAAATGTTCTTACAAAGTCTAAAAGACTATATGGTGAGGTCATGAATATGCTAATTATCTTGTTTGTACTGATCATTTCATAATGCATTTTTATTAGTATGTCACATTATGTGCCATAGAGACATTTTTACTGTTGAATATATATATATATATATATATATATATATATACACACACACACATATATATATATATATATATATATATATATATATATATGAACAAATAAACATCATCATGGTATGAAATCAGGACAAAATCATGAATAAGCAACATCTTCACAGTAGAGGAAATAAATTAAGTATATAAGAAATAGCCATGGCATTTGTGAGTGGGGATGTGTTCAAACAAAAACTTTGAAATCATGTTCTTCTTATATTGCTGGCAAATATTTTGAAGTTTAAGAGTAGTAAGTCCCATCAAAAAGGAAATGTACAGGCACACCTCTGCCTTGCTGACACTAGCAGTAGTCCACTTAGTATATATGGAAAAGAAATTCTTGAACTCAGAAACAAGAAACATGCATAGCACCTTTCAGGTTGGTTCTGATCATATTGGCAGATGCTTCAGAATAATCAAAGTCCATAAGTGAAAGAGAGATCTGTGATACAGGAACAGGGAGGAATTTTACAAAACTGTTATAGATGAGCAGAACATTCTTATAAAATGTGCAAGTAAGTTGAAAATACAATAACATTTTGATAAAGCTAAAATTCAAATGCTTTGATGAATACATACATATAAATTCACTTAAACTACAGAAAGAGAAAGACTGAATAACGAACACAACACTCAGAATAATAAGGGGTTTGGTTTTTTTTTAAGTATTTGAGACAGGGTGTCACTATACAGCCTGAACTTGTGGTGTTCCTCCTGGGATTACAGGCATGAGCCACCATGGCCAGTCTAGTTCGCTGGCTCAGTGCACGAGGGGCAGGGCCAGAGCAGCATGTGGTGTTGGGGATTAAATCCTAGTCCCCTACACTTGCCTAAGCAGGCACTTAGTCCACTATGCTATCTCACTGGCCCTAATGGGCAATTCTTATAGGAAAAAGCAGGGCAGTGAGTGCTTAGTAAAGCTTATGTTTATGCATAGGTTATGTATAGGTCTTAGTCTTTGTTTTTGATGGGAAACGCATAGATATTATTATCATGTTAAAATGACTGGTTAAAGAGACAATTAAAAGCAAGCTACTGTGAACAAATGGTGAGTTAGAAAAACAAGCACTGTGGCAAACAGGCCTAGAAAGCTGACAGGAATACACAGCATGAGGTGCAGGCACTGTTTCCCATAAAGAGCCCTGTGTGGCTTACTCTGCTCATACACAGTAGGAGAAACTTTCTAATATGGTCATCTCATCCCACTCCTTCTTTGTTTAAAACTGTCAAAAAACCCTTTTTGCTTACAGTGAAAAGAATCTAAATCCTTGAATGTTAACTCAAGGCGCTTTATGTACAAATTTCTGCCTTTGCATAGAGACTCATAGCCTGTGACAACCGTTCCACTATATTTTATATTTCCTACTTCAGAAGTTCCTGCACTTCACCTCACACCAGCATGGCCTTTCATGACCTAGGCCTGTACTTGTCAAAAATTCCAATTATATTTTTTTTTCTGAGAGGTTATTAACAAATTAATAATAAGGCACTGCTGTATCTTATTTCCACAATTATAGATTTATTAGGAACCTAATTTGCCCAAGTACTAGTTTACAATCAATGCAATTCATTTTATGCTATCATCTATCTAGCCATCTGTTTGTATATATGTTAATCAATGTGTGGATATCCTATGATTTTAACGTGTTGTGATTATTCGCAAGTGTATGTTGTGAAACTCTAACCTCCAGAATGACAGTGTGTTTCCATTCTCTTTTTAACTCTACTTTCTAATGTGCAGTATTGGCTCAGCTCAGGTTGGCTAAATGCAAGCAAGAATTCAGGAGGGAGTGAATGAGTGCCTGCCCTATGCCTCTGCTATGCTAGCTGAGAATAGTACTTATATCTCTGAGATGTAATATTTAAAACAAACTGATACAATACAATACATGCATTAAATTGTGTAAATACTTTTGCTCTTCTGACAAAAGTTGTAATATTATTATGTCCCTAACAAAGAAGTAGCTCCTAGTTTTAAGAACTTAGCAATGTGTTGAGAATGCCAGTTACTATTATATATATGTTCCAGGAGAAAAGTTTTCTACACAGTGATGTACATAACCCTATTCATATTCATACCCTGAATACAAGAAAAAGCTGCTTTCTATGTATCTTTCTAAACATGCTATTCTCTGTGTTTTCATTCGCCTGGTGTACTCAAAGTAGTTACTATAGCCTGAAATAGAAACTCCTCCAGTGGTGACTGGGTTTCCATAGTTCTCAGTAAAAGTGAATACACTTGTCCATATCTCTTGTAAATCTTTTCATGCATTTTTTATTTAGTTAAGTTCACTGCTGGTCTCTTTTGTTCTTTGTACATTTTTAGGTCCAGAGAATGTAATCATGGGCATATGGAATCTCTACTATCATGAATGTTCGCATTAGTAAATGGTCACAGATTAGGTTACTACAATTATTAGTTACAAATTTTTTATTACTAAAGTCTGTAGGGCCAAAGATAAAATATAATTGAACTGTAGACTCACATAATTCAAAGCCTGTAGGTACCAACCACAATATACTGTATTCAGATGGGTATGTGTAGAACTTTGGCTGGCTACCTGGGAACATTTAAATGCATATATAAGTTGTATAAATCATAGTCATTAATAATCAGAGGTCAACACCTTGTGTCCAAGGGTAATAATGTGCATTCTGTTTAACTGTGGTTAAGTCTAAGATTAAGTGTCTGTAGAAATAGTTCACTGGACATTCCACCCCGTGCATCACGTTCTACTTTTAACATGAAAGTAAAGGCACTGTCTTCTAAGATTATAAGAGGAAAATAAAAAAAGAAACGTTTGTTATTTATGATTAATTTATGATGGAGAATAATTTAGGATTATTGGAAAATCTGTGCTTTACGTTTTGTTCCCTTCCTTTATAAAACATGGTTCCACATCCTTAAGTAAATGCGAAGGAGTTAAAGTCATCTCTCTATTATCTTCTGAACACAATGTGATGGAATTGGAAATGGATAACAAAAAGCTGCAAAAAAAAAAGGGGGGGGAAATTTAATAACATCCTCTTTAACTATCAGTGTGTAACAGATAAAATTAAAAAAGATATTAGGGTCAGGAATATACGTATGCAGCATAAGCACCTGCCTGGCAAGCACAGGGTCCCAAGTTCAAACTGCAGTATAAAAAAATAAAATTTAAAAATAAAGAAATTAAGCAATATATACAATCAAACAAAAAATACAAATACAACTTAGAAAAATCTGTGGAAGACAATGAGAACAATGCTCAGAGGGACATTTAGAGCAGTAAACTCTCATACCAGGTAAATAGAACAACAACAATAACAAAATAATGCAAGTCAAACTCCCGAAAAAGAAGACCATGTCAAGGCCAAATGCTTGAAGAAAGGGGGAATTTATAAAAATCAGCGTTATGGTTTGTATCTAGTTGGTTCCCTGAATCCTCATGAAGTCATCGGGTGAACTTCTAGAATTTGTGATTAACTCATGATCCACTGGGATTATGGGTGATCCAAGGCTGGGATTATGGTCTTTGAGTACTGCTATGATTATGGGTGTGAGTGTTACACCCAGTCTGATACAGATACCCTGAATATAGCATAAAAGGGACAGAGACACAGACTTCCTCCCCATAGCCATTGTTGCTGCTACTCTTCCATTTTGCTCTCTTGCTCTTTACAGTTGCCATGAAAGGATGCTCTCTACCCTGTGCTACTCTGTCTTGGAGCCAGCCAAGTATGGACTGAAACCTACAGTAACAGTACGCTAAATAAGCCTTTCTTTCCTTCACTTTGAGTGTCAGGTATTTGTACCAGCAACAAAAGAAGATAAGAGAAAATCAATGCAAAAATTCATGCAACTGAGATGAAAAAAACAATACAAAGTATTCATGAAACAAACTGTTGGTTCTCTGAAACTATAAATACAATTGAGAAACCTCTAGCCAACCTTATTACAAAAAGAAAAGAAAAAAACTTAAATTCATGCAAAAAGAAATTAAAAAGGTGAAATCACAACAGATCCTGTGGAAATTCAGATTATTTTTGTTTGTTTTTTCTGTGAAATGAGTTTATTTCATGAGGAAAGATTCAAACTATTTGAAAATGACTGGGATTCTATCACCATTGCTTGTTTGGGATAGGTTCACAAACATTTTCTGCTTCTTTCCAGAGAAAAATATAGAAGGGCAACAACACAGCCATCATCTAAGCTAAGGTATCCTCAAAGATGGCTTTAATTGTGGCATACAGCTATAACACATTACATAATCATTCATATTAATACCTACTTTGAAAAATCTTTATTTTCCTGGAATGAAAAACACAGAAGAAATGGACAGATGACTAGATACATAAGAACTACCAAAACTGAATCAAGAAGATATAGAAATTCTGAGCAACCAATATCAATTGATGAAACTGAAAATAAAATTAAAAACTTAGAGGGGTGGCAGGAGAAACAAAAACTTAGCAACAAGAAAATCTCAGGTTCTGAGGAATTCACAGATGAATTCTACGAGATATCTAAAGAAGATGCAATGCCAATATTCCTCAATTCTTTAGTGAAATTGAGGCAAAATTCCCTAATTTATCCTGTAGGCAAGTATTACCCTAATACCAAAACCAGAGAAAGATGTAATAAAAAAGGAACCATAGATCAATGCCCTAATGAACATAGATGCAAAAATCTGCAATAAAGCACTGCCAAACAGAATGCAGTAAGTCCTTCAGAAAATTAAGCACCAGGACCAAGTGCTTAATTTTCATGCCAAAGACACAGGGTTGGTTTAACATACATAAATCAGTAAATTCAATACACCATATCAACAGAGCTAAAGACAGAACCACATGATCATCCCAATAGATGCAGACAAAGCTCCTGACAAAGTCTAATACTCATGATTAAAAGAAAACCTACAGAAAATCGGAACAGACAGACTTTGCCACAATCTGATAAAAGCCATCTATGGCAAACCAACCACCAATATCAAACTAAATGGATAAAACCTGAAGGTATTCAGGTCTCAAGGATATCTATATTCACCATTGCTTCTCAATTTGAATCTGGAAAAATTAGCCAGAGCAATTACATGGGAGAAGCAAAAGGACAGCAAAAGTTAAATTATCATGGCTTGCAGAGGGCATGGTGCTCTATGTAGAAGATCCAAAGACTGCTAGAATTAATAAGCAAACTCACTACTACAGCTGGACATGAGGTTAACAGTCAAAAATATTTTTGTATATAAGTAATAAATTTACTGAAGAAGAAATTAAAGAAAATGTACCCATTAAAATAGGATTAAAAAAAATGAAACACTTAGGAATCAATATAACAAAGGAGTAAAAGATCTGTAGGTCAAAAACTGTAATTCTCTGGACAAAGAGATCGATAAAGATTTGAGAAAATGGAAGGATACTCCTTGCTCACGGTAAGAAGAAGCAAAATTGTGAAAATGGTCATAGTCCCAAAACTGTTATAAATATTTAATGCAATGCTGAACAAACTACCATTAGCATACCTCACATGTCTAAGAAAAACGTTCCTAAAATTTGTATCAATCACAAGAGGCATAGCATAACGAAGAAAAACTTGGTCAACAAAGGCAAGGCATGAGGCATCAAAATCGCTGACTTGAAATTATACTGTAAATCTATTCTGATAAAATCAGCATAGTTTTGGGAAAAATAATAACCTAAGGATCAATAGAGCAAATTAAAAGATTCAGACACAACTACAAACACACACAACTCCATTATCTTTGAAAAAGGAGCTGAACATTTTCACTGTAAGAAAGCATCTTGATAAAACTGGGCTAGAAAATCTGGCTCTCCACGTGCTGAAAACTAAAACTAGATTCATGTCTATTGCCATACATGAAATTAAGTAAGAACAGAACTAAGTTCTAAGTATTAGAACAGAAACACTGAATCTACTGGAAGAGAAATTTGGTAGAAACCTTGAAGACACAGTGTTAAGCAGAAAGTATGTAAACAAACCCAAAACTGCATGGGAAATACTTTGAAAAATCAACAACTGGGATCTCATCTTTTTGGAAAGTTTGGCACATCAAAAGAAATTACCAACAGAGTGAAAAGAAAACCCACACATTCGGAAAAGGACTGTAGTAAGTCATTCCTCAGACAAAGGATTTCTACCTAGAATACATAAAGAATTTTCTTAAAATTCAGGCCTCTAAAATTCATAGATCCAATCTAAAATTGGGCATCTGAAATAAATACCCAATTCCCAAATGAAGAAATACAAAAGGCAAATAAATATACGAAAAATGTTCCACATCATTGATCACTTAAGAAATACAAATTAAAACAACATTGAGATTCCATCTCACCCAAGAAAGAGTGGATATCATCAAGAAATCAACTACTAACAAATTCTAGTGGGGCTGTAGAAAAGCATGAACTCTTCTCCAGTGTTGGTGGGTGCACAGTCTGAGTCAACCTCTGTGCAAATCAGTGTCAATTATTTTCCAGAGAACTGTAAACATCATATCACAGTGATATATGTGCACTTACATTTATAGCAAAACAATTTATAATAGAGGGGCTGGCGAGATAGCTCAGCAGTCTAAAGTGTCTGCTTATGCAAGCTTAGGCAAGTACACAGGGAACATGGTTCGATCCCTGGCACCGCATGCCATGCCATCCTAACCCCCAGGGTGGACTGAACCAAACACACACACACACACGCACGCACGCACGCACGCACACACACACACACACACACACACACACATAAACTGTAATAGATAAATTTTGGAAACAACTCAAATATTCAGCAATTAAGGAATGGATAAAAAGATTTGGTTTTGCAATAATTTTGTTACATTTAATAAGAAATAACAATGAGACAGTTTCAAAACACGTTAGTAGGACAACCACAATAATTAATACAATGCATATTGCTGTCTTCATAGTACTTGTTCAGAGTACAAGATTCAGACATGATAACTTTTCTAAACACTATTAGTATAAATAATTTCTTTCATTGATCTAGGAGAAAGTAGTTGTATGGATAGTCTAATAGTTCATAATGGTAATGGGTTATCAGCAGAACTGGCAATGTTGGAAACTGTTGAATGGAGCCATTTACAAATTAGCATACTTATCTGGCTTTACCTTTTATCCCTAGTGGTTAAACTTTTCTGTTGGATGGTTAAGGCCAAATTAAAGCAAGACCAGTACAACAAGACATGTAACTTTTGTATCTCACAAGATCAGCCAAATCTCCTCAGGGTTCACCTTGAAACCATGTACAACATTTTCTAGAACTTTTGTCAGTGTCAGTCGTCTGGATGAGTCATGGCCACTGCTTGATCAGTTTGCTGTCTTTGAAAGCCTGAGAGAATGCTTTCTCTCTATGTAACTATCCTTAGGCACACTGTACATCATCACTTCCTTTCCTTTGTGGCCCCATAAACTCCTTGGACAGAAAAATTGGGACACCATTGAGTTATGGGATGTTACAATACAAGTTCTCATATGTCCTGAGCCCTCAATGAACTTGAAGAGCTAGAATCAAAATACAGTCTATCCTTGTACCCTTTTTTTTTCTCTAATTTTTTGGTCTGCAACTTTAACTTGTTAAACCTCCAGAAGGGAAGCTTAGTGAAACTATTACTCTATAACATAAATATTGGAGCTTAACATCACTGTCTTTCTGAATATCGCATGCCTTAAACTTAATGTAGAACTGGTATTTTCCATAAATAATTGACATTCTAATAAATTCCTATAGAAGGTGATAAGAGTTGCACATTTTTACACAGCAATTAAGAAATCTGAGCATACAAAAAAATATAGCAGATCAATCCCATGGCATTTTTCCTTGTCTCTTATTCTCTTTTATCATCTTCTTTTTGTTTTTTTTAAACAAACATTTACTTGAGAGTGAATATAGCAATAATTGATATGACATTAAAAGCAGCACATAACTAAAAACCAGTATAACAGGCATTCCAAGCATGTTTTCAGTATTACACATTGCTATTCTCAATGTCAAAAACCTTTTGGAGATTCTTATGACCATTGTCTAATTCATCCTGTGTGTATAGTTGCATGGTTTTGCCCTTGCCATGTTTCCTAACTTTTCTGCTTGCTGTCTCTTCATTGTTTAATCCTTAAATTCTTGATTTCCATTTAGTTGTCTTATGCTTTCCATTTTTTAGTTCTTCTTTCCAGTCCTTACACTAGGGAGACTATATGACATGTACACATGTAAGTCTGGTTTATTTCACTTATGAGTACATGTTCAAGATACATCCATTTATATATGAAGACTTCGAGTTTATCATTCTTTATAGCTGAGTAATATTCCATTGTATAAAAACTCCACATCATTTTCAGCTATTCTTCAGATGATGAGTATTTGAGTTGTTTCCAAGATTTGTCTATGACAAACTGTGCTGCTATGAATATGGGTACACAAATATCACTATGATATGATGTTTTCAGTTCTTCTGGAAAAATTCCCAGGAGCGAGATAGCTGGATTGAATGGGATTTTCAGTCCTGGTTTTTAGGCAGTTTCCACACTGATTTCCATAATGACTGCACCAGTCTGTATTCCCACCAGCACTGGAGAAGGGTTCCTTTTTTTCCCACAGCCACCCCAACATTTGTTGCTGATTGATTTTTGTATGATAGCCATTCTTTCTAGGGTAAGGTTGTATCTATGTGTTGTTTTAATTTGCATTTTATGGGTGGCTAGCGATGTGGAGTATTTCTTCGTGTATTTATAAGCTTCTAGTATCTCTTACTCTAAGAAGTGTGTATTGATCTCAGTTGCCAATTTCTGGATTTGGTCTTTGAATTTTGGTATCCTAATTTTTTTTATTTCTTTATAAATTCTGGATAGAAGAGTTTTGTCTTAATCCTTATTAGTTAATTTTTTTTCAAATTTATGGGTTGTCTTTTTACTCTGTTGATAATTTCTTTTGACATGCAGAAGCTTCGCAGCAAGAGGAGGTCTCACTTGCTAATTCTTTCAAGTGTTACATGTACATTTTGATTTTTGTCCATGAACGGTTTGCCTACCATGATGTCTTCAAGATTTCCTTCTACTTTCTCTTCCACAAGATGTATTATTTCTGTTTTAATAATTAGATCTTTAACCTATCTTCACTTTAGTTTAGTGCACAATGGTAGACCTGCATTAAGTTTTATTTTTTGGTATATAGAGATCCAGTTTTTCTGGTACCGTTTGTTAAAGAGGCTATCTTTCTTCCAGTAAACATGTTCGGCCCCTTTGTCAAATATAAGGTGGATGAGTGCGTTTGTATTTGCTTCAGCAGCTTCTAATCTATTCCATTGATCCTCAGGTCTATTTTTGCCAATATCATGCTGATTTTATAACTGTAGCTTTCAAGTGTAATTTTAAGTAAGGAATTGTAGTGCTTCCTACCTTAATTTTGTTGCCCAGGATTGTCTTTGCTATTCTAGGTCTTTTCTGGTTCCAAATAAATTTTAGGAATGTTTTCTCCAGGTCTGTGAGGCATGTTGATGGTATTTTGATAGGAATTGCATTAACAATTTTGGGACTATGGCCATCGCACAATGTTGATTTTTCCTGTCCAAGAGTAGAGAATATCTTTCCATTTACTGAATCCCTCTAGGATTTCTTTTTTCAGAGGACAGTTGTTTTCATTATGTAGATCTTTTATTTCTTTAGTTATATTAATTCATAAGTATTTCATTTTATGCAATGCTTTTCTAAAAGGTATTGTTGTCTAGTTTCTCTCTCTTTGTTATCTGTGTAGGGGAATGCTGTTGACTTTTGGGTATTGAATTTTTATCCTGTTATGCTACTGAACTTGTGTACTATTTCTAGGAGCTTCTTGGTGGAGTTTATTTTGTTTTCCAAGTACATTATCATATCATCTTCAAATAATGATAGTTTAACTTCTTCTTTACCTATTCTTATTCCTTTTATTTCTCTCTCTCGTATAATGGCTCGAGCTAATCATGCCAGAACTATAATGAGTAGGAGGGGTGATAGAGAACATCCTTGTCTTGTGCCGGATCTGAGAGTAAAAGAATTCCGTTTTTCCGCATTTAGAATTGTTACCCTTTGGATTGTCGTAGTTGTCATTTATCAAATTGAGATAGATGCCATCTATTTTAATTTTCTTGGAACACAAATGAGTATTAGACTTTGTCAAGAGCCTTTTCTCAATCAACTGAGATGATCATGTAGTTTGGATTTGGCTCTATTGATATAGTGTATTACACTTATAGATTGCATATACTGAATCATCCTTGCATTCCTGGGATGAATGTTACCTAGTCATGATGTAAAATCTTCTTAATGACTTGCCATATTCTATTTGTTAGGATTCTGTTGAAGATTTTTGCACCAATATTCATGAGAGAGATTGGCCTGTAGTCTTCTTTTTTAGTTACATGTTTCTTTGGTTTTGGTATCAGTATAATATTTGCCTCCAGGTATGATTTTGGGAGGATTACTTCCTTTTCAATTACATGGAAGAGCTTGAGGAGTATTAGGATTATATCTTCTGTAAATTTCTTGTAGAATTCAGCGGTGAATCCATCAGGACTCGGACTTTTCTTCGTAGATAGGTTTTTCATTACATCTTGCATATCATTGACTTGTTATTTTGCTATTAAGAGTTTTTATATCTTCTTGATTCATTTAGTAAATTGTATCTCTCTAGGAATCTGCCCATTTCATCTGTGTCTTCAATTTGATGAGAATATAGATCCTCAAAGTAGTTATTAATGATCTTCTGAATCTCCATTGAGTCTGTGGTAATTTCTCCCTTTTCAGTCCTTATTGCTTTACTTTGAGTCTTTTCTTTCCTCTTTTTGATGGGGGTAACTAGGGGCTTATCAATTTTATTTAATCTTTCAAAGAACCAGCTTTTTTATTCTAATTCTTTGTATTGTTTTTATCTCAAACTGATTTCTGGTCTGATCCTAATAATTTCCTCCTATCTTTGATGTTTGAGTTCTGTTTGCTCCTCCTTTTCTAGGCGATTTAGGTGCAGCATTAAAGTGTTTATTTGTTCCCATTCTGTTTTCTTTTTCTTTTCTTTTTTTTTTTTTTTTTTTTAATATTACGGTCTGCTCAGCCTTCCCTGGCACTGGGGCTAGTGCAGCATAAGTTGCAGGGGACTGAACCATGGTACCTGAATTGGCCTAAACTGGGCATTATGTTTTCTTAATGTGTGAAATCATAGCTATAAATTTCCCTCTAAGAATTGCTTTCATTGAATCCCATAAATTCTGGTGGTTGTGTTTGAATTTTCATTAAATTGTATATATTGTTTAATTTCTTGTTTAAATTAATCTGCAGTCCACTAGTTGCTGAAGAGGATGTTGTTTAATTTCAAAGTATTTCTGGGGTTGTTGTAGATTCTTTTGTCATTTATTTCCAGTTTTATTGCATTGTGGTCAAATAATATGCATGGGATAATTTCTGGTTTTTACAAATATTTAAGTATGACCTATGGTTTAGTATGTGTCATATTTTACAAAATTTCCCATGTGCAGCTCAATAAAATGTGTATTGAGAAGTGGTTGGGTGGAACACTCTATATATGTCTACTAAGTACAGTTGTTCCAAGTTCTGGTTCAGATCTGCAACTTCTTTGCTTATTTTTTGTCTGCTTGACCTATCCTTTGGGGATCAAGGGGTGTTAAGGTCTCCTGTTAAGACTGTGGTATTGGATATTAGACTTTTTATGTCCATTAAGATTTGTCTTATATAGCTTGGTGCTCCCATGTTGGATGCATACATATTTATGAGGGGTATCTCATCATCTTGATTTTTCCCCTAATCAGTATGTAGTGACCTTTTTTATTCTGTTTGATCAATCTTGGTTTGCAGTTCAGACTATCTGCAAACAGGATTGCTAGCCCAGCTTTGTAGTATTGTAGTATTGTTATCTATCCTGCGACTTTCATCCTATGAATTTCTTCAGGAGTTAAAAGTGTTTCTCGTATACAGCATATTGTTGGATTTTGCTTCCTAATCCACCGTGCCAGCCTATTTCTTTTAATTGGAGGATTAAGTCCATTTACATTGATCATTATAATTGAAATGTAGTGACTTATGATTGACGTGCTTTTTACCTATTATTGCTTACTCCTTTTTCTCCTGTGTTTAGTTGGTTGCCCTAGTTGGTGGGATCTTGCTCTACTCATTCGTGGAGTTTAGGTCATTTTGTTCTCTCCCTAAAATATTTTTTTATGTCTTTGTAGGGTTGGCTTGCATTGACATCATTAAATTCTTTATCTGTTCTTTGTCAAGGAAGTATTTCACTTTTCCCTCATACTGAAAGAGAGCTTTTTGGGGGTATAACTGTCTGGGCTAGAATTTGTTTTCATAGAAGAACCGAAGCATTCTACTCCATACTTTTCTTGATTTCATGGTTTGTGAAGAGAAATCTGCCATATTCTGATGGGTTTTCTTTTAAATGTGATCTGTTGTTTTTTTTTTTTTTTTTTTTTTTTTTTTTTTTTTTTTTTTTTTTTTTTTTTTTTT